>JAGTTF010005048.1:0-11582 GCA_019095985.1 Streblospio benedicti | reverse complement strand
AATTAATCCTAAGTATTTACACTTTTATATACATTAGCAACCTCACATAAAATCAAATAATGATTGTATGGAACTAAAATGTTCCATAACCCCACTGCAACAAGATTTACACCTCATCCACCTGGCGTGATAAGTCCCACAGCTACCTTAGGTTTCTGGCCATTCTTAGTGTTACAGTGTTATAGGGCAGGCCGTGAGCATTGTGGAGGCTTTTCAGCTTCACTCGTGAAAATCGAGTTATTTCACCTGAATCTGAGTCAGTGGCGGATCCAGGATTTTGCCAGGGGGTTCGAAATTTAGGAGTGAGATTTATCAATCACCAATATTCCTCTATATGGCAACATTGGGACATTACACCCCACCCCTTCAATAAAGATATTACTTACCAAAAGGAAGTCATTTGGTCATGTTGGTGGTGTGGTAGTTCTTTACTGTGTGATAGTATAATATGAACAAATATCATAGTGAATGGAGCATTACACACAAATTCATTTATTCAGCTTTATAACTCATTCATGTTTCATAAAATGGATTGATTGTAACTATAGAAACGTTTCAATGTAAAATTACTCTTAACCTCTTTATTACCCTCTAATAGGGTGGACAAGAACATTTAAATATAAAGTCAATGAACGTAGTATTGCATTCAGTAGATTGCATTGCCAAAAGTGTCATTGGCACCTGAGCATTATTGTTAATACATCAGAGGCTGATATTACATTACTATGCCGGAATTCCCCCACAAGTGTACATTACCATGATGTCTATCCTTAAATTGCTAGGTCATTTATGTGTACATTTTACCAATTTCTGTAGCAAGCAATCCCAAAGATTGATGCAACAGCATATTTAAACTATAACATAACATAGACACAGTATTGATATAATGCAGCTGATATAATTTACTTTATACCAAGATTTATCTAATAACTACAACAGGTAAATCAATGTGAATGCAGTGTATATCTTTACCCTCTTTTGGATATGTTACATAGTCGAGTTGGGTATATACGTGCAGCACAAAGACCCCCCATTTTGAGATACTAGTTACTGTAACAGATTATCCAACCCCACTGAGTTGCTGATTTCCACCAAGCACGTCGCCACTGTACAGTGTTACTACTAGATGGTAGCGACGCCAAGCGGAGGTTCGGAAGCCTCATTAAAAGGCGTGTCCCGTGTAGAGGAGAGCCATACCTCTGCACGTAAAAGAACTCGCCTAGTTTGAAAACTATAGCTAGTGTGATCCCCCCCACCCCTGAGGCTCAGTTGGCTACCTAGCCTGCCTCTGGAGGTCCATGTACCAACACCACGTGGCCTCCCTCTGCTATAATCATCAGAAATTGATGGCTGCGGAGTACAAACAAACAAACCAAACCAAACCGATCATCTTCGTGCAGTGAAGTCACTCGCTTTGTGCTCATAAGACTATCAGTAATAAAACGATTTGTTAGATATATTGGTTTCTTTCTTAAACAGGATAACATAAAAGTCAAATTACATTGAGCTTTCGGCAAACTCTCTTGCCTTGATCACAACTGAATGACGTCATAAGTCGTCACTGTTGGCGCGGGGGAGTTCCCAGCTGCATGTCCCCCCCCCTTGAAGGGTCAACACGTTGTTCCATATGGAAGGAAGGGTGTGTCTGCCTCCATCTCTATTGAGTGAAGGTCTCAGTCTCCGTATCTGAATCGCTTCCTTTACTCCACGCTCAAAGTACTTAGATTCAACACAAAGCATTTTTGTATCCTCTATTGAAATGTCATGACCCTCCTGGTCGGAGTGCAAATGGCCAGATACTTCCGACCCCGTGGAACTTGGGCGTCTGTGTTCCATGAATCTGGCTTTCAAGGATCGTTCTGTCTCCCCAACATAGGACGCATCACAGTCATTACACTTGATCTGGTATACCGGACCAATCACTCTCTGCTTATCTATGGGATCCTTTGGTCTTACCAAGAACTGTCTAAGAGTGTTCACTGGTTTGAAAAATGCCTGGACGTTGTATCTATGTAACACCCTCCTTATGTGTTCTGACACACCCTTGACATAGGGTATAACTACTGGGGGCGTCCTCTTTTTTGCTCAACATGGGCATTGTCCTTAGACGAGGTACTTTCGTCCCTGCTTAACTTCTTGCTAGACAACACATTCTCCGGGTATCCATTCATTTTCAAAACCTTTCCTAAGTGTCTTTTCTCATTTTCGCACTCCAACGGGTCGCTTACTACGCAATCAGCCCTATGCATCAAGGTGCGTACCACTCCTATCTTGTGTTCCACCGGGTGGTTGCTCCCCAAAAAAAAACGATTTGATTGACATTGCAAGCTTCCGTAGAAAATAATTTGAATTTAGCCTTTGTCACTCTGCGCTTGTACATCAACCTCGCTATTATGGTCTATTTGTTAAGGCTGAATTTCGATATCACGTGATCCAACAGACGCCGCGAAAAGAATATCTATCTGTCTGAAGATATAATTTTCGTAATTGCACAGCACATAGCAAGTAAGTTTCTTTCATTTTAACACCGAGTTATAGTTAAGTGATGTAGGAATCTTAATATAGTAATTAGCCGCACCTGGTCTTTACTTAAAATTGCAAAAACGTGTTATGAAAAACTAATTGTATCTGTAATTTGACAATTACGACTGGCGCATGGTCTTGGTTAGATGTTAGTTGAGTAAAATGTTAGTAAAGAAATAAGGGAAAGGAAAAGGCAGGAGAGATAGATAGCAGGTAAAAGATAAAAGCGGGTTAAAAACAGATAGAATTTCTTCAATGCTGGTCAAGGTGTACATCGGCAAGCTTCAGTTACTGAATCTGAGTATTTTGACGGCGAAAACATCATATATGATGGCTCTATCACCCAAACAGGTTGTGTACCACACAATTTCATTGCCACCCCAATGAAACATATATAAAATGCATTGGTCTGTAATCGTGGGGTTCCCATATTTGGGCAAACTTTGAGAGAAAAAAAGAACTATCTGAAATTGTCAAGTTTTCATGTCTGTAACTTGAAAAGTTTTAAGCGGTGACCACACAATTTTTTGTGATTGGTATGGTTGGAAACGCATACTTCTATAGTTTATAGTCATAACATTAAAATATTTTTAGGTGAAATATAGACTGATATATGTGGCAAAGTTCACTGGCATGTTCTTAATATATAGCGCTAAGATTTAACTGTCAAATTCCCGATCCGAATGATCCTCTACATTAACCATTTTTATCCTCAAAGTTTGTCAATGAAATGCCCCACAAATATTTCATAATTGATATGGTTGGAAACACAAACTTTTGTATATTATAGATATTACATTAATATATTTTTAGGAGGGCTGTAGTTTAAAAAAAAATCACGTGAATTTTACATTACTTCTCTAGCATAAACACGTTTTTTTTAAAAAACAAAAACAAATGCGCAGTTCGGATGCGCGTGCTATGCAAAAAGCGTTGGATCTTGTGCACCACGAAAAACTAGGGGTTTAAACAGCATTTTTCAATCCAATTTGCAACCATGTATTGCGGTCTTAAACATCTTAAAATGTGTAGATTATGAAAGAAAAATGGTTTATCTAATAAAAGGTCAATGATCCACGCCAAAAAAAAAATTTTAAGTTAATTTCAAACTGAAATGAAACTTTAAATACGTGGGACTCAAACTATACTTTAAAAAATTGCGGTGGATCACCTACCAAAATACAGACCAAACATTTCTTTGGTGAATATCTTATTAAAAATGTTACAAAATTTGGCAAAATATTCATAGTGCGACCGACGGGCCCATGGTACGATTGGGGTTGCGCCATTTGGTATGTCAAGCGCCCAAAGGCGTAATGGCGCAGCCTAGATTGAACACTGATTAACTAGATTTCGCCATCTACTAAGTCTAAGATAATATAAGATAATGTTAAGGACAATATAGGCCATCTAATGGCATCTTACCCTATGTTATCTTTGTTATAACAAAGTTGCTAACTTATGTCTCTTCGGACTGTTTGTACATCTTTTGAGAAATTTTCTAATATGAGAAGGTTCTATAATGAATAAGAATATGTTAAAAGCGCTTCCATTAATCAAACCATCCAAATTGAATAAATTTCAATATCTGGCAGTGAAATAACCAATCATGTGCAATGCTATATTTTTATATATGTATAAAAATAATCCGCTAGTTTCATATGATACATATTTTTTTCTCATAGAGATGTAAAAATGTGCGATAAACTGCAGGAGAGAAAAGTCAAGTGTTCAAACATTGGAATTCTGTAATGCATTTTCTGTTTCATTGGGACAATGAAATTGTGTGGTCATCGCTTATTTTGCCATGTGAATTGTACACACTTAAAACCTTTCAATTTACAGACATAAAAAAAATAACAATTTCAGATAGTTCAAGTTTGGCTATAGCCAAATTTTATTCCCTGTTTTTTTTTTTTTAAACTTTGAACTGACTGAAGCCTTATAATATTACATACAAATCTTTTCTTCCAGGTGAAAAAATGCAAGTCCCAATTAATGGCAAGAAATACTGGCTATGGGCCCCCTCTGCATATAAGCAAAAAGTATGAAGTGGCCTGTACATTTTTATGACGAACATTTCATGATCAAGTCGGATGACATGATGTAAGTAACATAATCTTTTTTTTTTTACATTAAGTTAAGTATAGGTCCGACACGTATTGTTCATGCTTATTGTTAATGAAAAAACGGGCCTAGACCGGACGAGGTAGTTAAACTATACTTATCTCTACATTTTGGATCAAATAACCAGCAGTGTAATTAACCCTTAACGTGTCAGCCGGCCACTATAGTAGCCAAACGTAATATACCCTTAACTTCCCTCACGGCCACTTTATTGGCCCAAAATAAGAAAACATCGTACAAAACAAACCCCACCTTTGCCCGAGAATATCAGTTGCAAATAGTCATGATTAAATTTCGGTTCACTTTCTCGCGTGTCAACAACAAACGCCTGAACTTGAAATTTCGGTGTTATTTTCGTGCACAATATACATGATAATGACAATATTGTAATTTCATTACAAAGAACGATTACTTTTCTATCAAAAATGCATTTTACATTGCAAACTTCAACCTCCAAATAGACTTAATTCCATTTGTCATACCATAGGAAATGATAGCTTGTTGGAAACGTGACGACGCCATCTTGTGAATGCAACATTAACAAAAATACGTATACTTTTCTCTACTAATACTGTTATATGTTGACATGCGTACTTTAAACATTCAAACCTTACTACATTCAATTAGGAAACTTTGGCCCACTTTTAATTAACCTATGAACGGTAGGTGTTAATACCTCGTTAGCGCACTTTTTAGGGAGAAGTATTTCACCGATTATCACCAAACTACACATTTAGCTTTTATTTACTACTCTCCAGAGCCGATTAGATTTTGGTGTACTATGGCCTACTTTTTGCTGACGTTATGACATATTTAAAAATAACACGACATTACAAATTTGTTTTTTTAGCTGTCTCCTGGGAACAGTTTATGTCCTATTATGGCTAAATGTGATATTGTGTATGAATAAATTACCCTCCCAAGCTTGTTTGAAGTTTGAGTACTTTGGCTTAATTTTGAAGATTTACATGTATGTTAGACTTTGCCGTTTCTGAATGTCTTATCTACTTTATGTATGGCACGTTAAGGGTTAATATATATCTTATATTATTGCAGTGCACACTCTCATGTTATATTTTGTCAGACAGGGTATCGCCAAGCTCATCATGTATTTTTTTTTGAGAGTTCAACTGTAATAAAGGAAAATACCTTGAACTGGGTAGAAGTATGTAATGATAATAGTTAAGCTTCACTGTTCCGTTGTTTACTGTTGAATTGACTTTTATATTGTTGCAGTGATGTGAACTTGCATTCTTTTTTTTTCACGTTTTTTTGGGTTTTTTGACCTCTGCAAAAAATTGTCATACGGGACCAGATTTTATTACGGGATTTAACTTGTTTCACAAAAATATGTACATTATTGTTATTTTATTTGAAGTCGATTGACAAGTCTTAAAATTGTCTGGATTTCGAAGCAATTTACACTGCACCAGACAGTCCTGGAATCATAAGGGGTCAATGTCTTGTTTACTCGCTGCCCTCGCTGTATGTTGTTCTGTGTTGTGCGAGAGTAGAAGCAGTTTACATTTTGGCTGGTGCACGCAGGCATCACTCCGGTAACGTATTTAGCTCCAGAAAAACGTGTGTGCACATCGATAATTGTGCGTTGCGATACGTAAATGAAGAAGAGTTGGGTGCCAACCACTGTACTATTCCCGCCTCAGAAGCTCATTATCGGGTGACATGTTTTAATTTCTGGAAAACAACGAACGTTGCATTTTTTTTTTTCACCAATTTGTCAAGAAAAATGACATTATATTGCAACGTTGTTGCATAATGATTGCTTGTAATATGTGACATAAAGTTATCTATTCTTAATCGCAATAGCAATGCTTCAAAAAATCCAATTCGATGGACATGCATGTCAAATTCATTGACAGTAGTTTTGTGTTGAACAACCAACCACACGTCGGGAGCCATTAAGCATAGGCCTACTAATATCAAAAAAGTTTATTTCACATGGTATAAAATGAATAAATTTCCGGTCACATTAACAATATCCATTGAATATTAATAAGTAAAATAGTTGGTTTATTACCTAAATTTCCAACCAAGACAGTTATATTTATCATCCAAAGCAGAAAAATAGTGTGTAATTTTGTATTTGAATGTTATATTAATGCACACAAAAATTAAGATTGTATACAGATTTTTGTCCGAAATCAATAAGCTTTTACAAACCAAATTCAGCTTACGTAAGCTTCTGATTAATCTTGTTCACGATCTGGGGTTCACATCTCTGTAGTTGTTGAGTTCAAGTGTTAAATCTGGCAACCCAATTACTTGGGATATGTATGTTATTTTAGTAATCTATATATGTCACAAGGATTGCAGAAGTGAGATAAAATAAATCACAGTTGTTGAAGCGGGTGTTAAAGATTTCACACCAATGTTTTTTTCTTTTGTTTTCAATTCCCCAAGAAATTTAATTTCAATTGTGTTAGAATAATGTAGTTGATTTTTCCTGCATTGTCTTCATTTAAGGACTTTATATGAGTTGCAAACATTGATTTTTATTAATGACTTTATTACTTTCAGAACATCTAGCAAAGAAAAAAAAAGTCTACTTTGGAAGCTTTTGAGATCGATTATGATTGGATTGAGTCTTTGGAAGTGGTGGTAGATGCCGATGCTGAACGTCCAACACAGATTGAGGAACAGCGCACCCCCAGTGAAATCAGGTTGAGGTCCATAACGTATTATTCATAAAGTTACACTGCTTCATAAAAATCCAACTCGAAGACTCTGAATAGGCAATGTTAACTCGTGGTTTTTACCCAAGGTCTGCATTGAAAAATCATAAATCAATGTCTTGTCTCCACAGTTCGTCGACTGAAGGGGACGTACAGGATGAATCAGGTTGTAGTCCTCCGTGTATCTCCCAGTGCGAGCAACAAAAAATTCTGGTGCTAGGTACAGCCGGCACATTAGAGCAAGAAACCACATCTACGCCTATTAACACGAGGTTTGTGTAATTATCATTAATTGTCAATTAACAGTCCTCCTTAACTCAATACTGAAATTTTCTTAGGAAATTTAGTACAAAAATTTGAAATTATAACCGCCTAAACCCAACGCCTAGTCAATTCATGTCTGTTAACGTCCAAAAAAAAAAGCTTTCGTAAAAGTTAGACATTGTCATAAAAATGCAACTCAAAGACTCTGAATTAGGCAATCTCAACTCAAACTTTTTTTACCCAGGGTCTGCATAGAAACTCATAAATCAATGTCTTGTCTCCACAGTTCGTCGACTGAAGGGGACGTATCGATGAATCAGCTTGTAGCCCTCTGTGTATATCACAGAGTGAGCAACAACCAACGCCTAGTGAAATCAGGTTTGTTAACGTCAAAATTTAACGTCCATAAAATATTATTAAGTAAGACATTGTCCTTGTCCTCAAAATGCAAAAAAACTCTGAATTAGCCAATCTCAACTCACGTTTTTTTTACCCGGCTCTGCATAGAAACTCATAAATCAATGTCTTGTCTCCACAGTTCGTCGACTGAAGGGGACGTACAGGATGATTCAGGTTTGTAGTCCTCCCGAGTATCTCACAGTGCGAGCAACAAAAAAAAATTCTGGTGCTAGGTACAGCCGGCACACTAGAGCAAGAAACCACATCTACGCCTATTAACACGAACCACATCTACGTTTTGTGTAATTATCATTAATTATATGTGCGAGGGGCTTTAGCAATGACTTCTTTCTGAGTCTTTTCTTATGAAGTCTTTGTCTGAAATTGTCGGGTTCCCATATTTGGGCAAAGTTTGAAAGAAAAAAAAAACTATCTGAAATTGTCAAGTTTTTATGTCTTTAACTTGGAAGGTTTTAACTTTTAACTAAATTTTTGGAAGTGTCAGTGTTTTTGTTATATGTTCGGTTATGGAGGGGCGATAGCAATGAGTTCTCTCTGAGTCTATTATTATGAAGCTTTTGTCTGTAACTTGGAAGGTTTTCACTTTTCAGCGATGACCACACAATTTCATTGGAGCAATGAAACATATACAAAATGCATTGCAGAATTCCCATGTTTCAACACACTTTTCCCTTTTCCTGTCAGGTGATTGGGGGTGGGGGGGGGGGGGGTTGGGGCACATGCAAAAAAAAAAAGTATCTGAAATTGAGGTTTTGGGTCAAAATTGGAAGTGTTAGTTGAAGGTTATATGCTCGAGGGGCGATAGCAATGAGTTCTCTCTGAGTCTATTATTATGAAGCTTTTGTCTGTAATCGTGAGGTTCCCATATTTGGGCAAACTTTGAAAGAAAAAAGAACTATCTGAAATTGTCAAGTTTTTATGTCTGTAAAAAAAACTATCTTTTGTCAAGGAAAAAAAAAGTTTGAAAAGAACTATCTGAAATTGTCAAGTTTTTATGTCTGTAACTTGCAAGGTTTTCACTTTTCAGCGATGACCACACAATTTCATTGGAGCAATGAAACATATACAAAATGCATTGCAGAATTCCCATGTTTCAACACTTGACTTTTCCCTGTGGGATTGTCAGGTGATTGGTGGGGTGGGGGGGGGGGGGGGGTGGGTTGGCCAACATGCACAGCAAATTTGCTTCTAGTATCTGAAATTATGAGGTTTTGGGTCAAAATTGGAAGTGTTAGTTGAAGGTTATATGCTCGAGGGGCGATAGCAATGAGTTCTCTCTGAGTCTATTATTATGAAGCTTTTGTCTGTAATCGTGAGGTTCCCATATTTGGGCAAACTTTGAAAGAAAAAAGAACTATCTGAAATTGTCAAGTTTTTATGTCTGTAACTTGGAAGGTTTTCACTTTTAACTAAATTTGAAGTGTCAGTGTTAGGTTATATGTTCGAGGGGCGATAGCAATGAGTTCTCTCTGAGTCTATTATTATGAAGCTTTTGTCTGTAATCGTGAGGTTCCCATATTTGGGCAAAGTTTGAGAGATAAAAGAACTATCTGAAATTGTCAAGTTTTTATGTCTGTAAACTTGAAGGTTTTTTTTCACTTTTCAGCGATGACCACACAATTTCATTGGAGCAATGAAACATATACAAAATGCATTGCAGAATTTTCCATGTTTCAACACACAATGATTGCAATTTTGCATTGCAGGATTCCCATGTTTCAACACTTGATTTTGGATTGTCAGGTGATTGTCAGGGGGGGGGGGGGGGGGGGGGGGTGGCACAACAAATTTTGCTTCTAGTATCTGAAATTATGAGGTTTTTGGGTCAAAATTGGAAGTGTTAGTTGAAGGTTATATGCTCGAGGGGCGATAGCAATGAATGAGTTCTCTCTGAGTCTATTATTATGAAGCTTTTGTCTGTAATCGTGAGGGTTCCCATATTTGGGCAAACTTTGAAAGAAAAAAGAACTATCTGAAATTGTCAAGTTTTTATGTCTGTAACTTGGAAGGTTTTCACTTTTAACTAAATTTGAAGTGTCAGTGTTAGGTTATATGTTCGAGGGGCGATAGCAATGAGTTCTCTCTGAGTCTATTATTATGAAGCTTTTGTCTGTAATCGTGAGGTTCCCATATTTGGGCAAAGTTTGAGAGATAAAAGAACTATCTGAAATTGTCAAGTTTTTATGTCTGTAACTTGGAAGGTTTTCACTTTTCAGCGATGACCACACAATTTCATTGGAGCAATGAAACATATACAAAATGCATTGCAGAATTCCCATGTTTCAACACTTGACTTTTCCCTGTGGGATTGTCAGGTGATTGGTGGGGTGGGGGGGGGGGGGGGTTGGCCAACATGCACAGCAAATTTGCTTCTAGTATCTGAAATTATGAGGTTTTGGGTCAAAATTGGAAGTGTTAGTTGAAGGTTATATGCTCGAGGGGCGATAGCAATGAGTTCTCTCTGAGTCTATTATTATGAAGCTTTTGTCTGTAATCGTGAGGTTCCCATATTTGAAGGTCTGTAAACCCATTTTGAAACTTTGAAAAAAAAAGAACTATCTGAAATTGTCAAGTTTTTATGTCTGTAACTTGGAAGGTTTTCACTTTTAACTAAATTTGAAGTGTCAGTGTTAGGTTATATGTTCGAGGGGCGATAGCAATGAGTTCTCTCTGAGTCTATTATTATGAAGCTTTTGTCTGTAATCGTGAGGTTCCCATATTTGGGCAAAGTTTGAGAGATCCCAAAAAACTATTTGAGAGAAAAAAGAACTATCTGAAATTGTCAAGTTTTTATGTCTGTAACTTGGAAGGTTTTCACTTTTCAGCGATGACCACACAATTTCATTGGAGCAATGAAACATATACAAAATGCATTGCAGAATTCCCATGTTTCAACAAAATGACTTTTCCCTGTGGGATTGTCAGGTGATTGGTGGGGTTTGGGGGGGGGGGGGGGGGGCCAACATGCACACAAATTTTGCTTCTAGTATCTGAAATTATGAGGTTTTGGGTCAAAATTGGAAGTGTTAGTTGAAGGTTATATGCTCGAGGGGCGATAGCAATGAGTTCTCTCTGAGTCTATTATTATGAAGCTTTTGTCTGTAATCGTGAGGTTCCCATATTTGGGCAAACTTTGAAAGAAAAAAGAACTATCTGAAATTGTCAAGTTTTTTTTTTGGTCTTTGTAACTTGAAGGTTTTTTATGTCTTTTAACTAAATTTTTTAAGTTTTTGAAGTTATGTAATCGTGAGGTTCCCATATTTGGGCAAAGTTTGAGAGATAAAAGAACTATCTGAAATTGTCAAGTTTTTATGTCTGTAACTTGGAAGGTTTTCACTTTTCAGCGATGACCACACAATTTCATTGGAGCAATGAAACATATACAAAATGCATTGCAGAATTCCCATGTTTCAACACTTGACTTTTCCCTGTGGGATTGTCAGGTGATTGGTGGGGGGGGGGGGGGGGGTTGGGTTGGCCAACATGCACAGCAAATTTGCTTCTAGTATCTGAAATTATGAGGTTTTGGGTCAAAATTGGAAGTGTTAGTTGAAG
>JAGTTF010005024.1:0-14621 GCA_019095985.1 Streblospio benedicti | reverse complement strand
TATATAAATCTTTCCGAATCTAAGAATGATTCGCCTTTGAAAAAGCATAATGGACAGAAAGAAGAAAAATGCTCATGTAAATGCAATACTGTATATATATATGAATATGACATTGCCAAAATACAATCTGAGTGCATGCCACTATATGTACAGAAACAGGATTTGAATCCAATTACTAAAATTTCATATATGTTGGTGACGTCTATGTTTTAGCAGTCGTTTTGAATATGCGCATGACTCGCAAACTAGTGTGTAATATATTACTGGATCCACTGAAATCACACACATCACACACATCTGTGGGTAATATATTTTTTCCTTTTCGTGTCACAAAAGACAACCGGATGAAATTCATAGAGAATATTATAGTATGACAGTTTCAAAATATAATTTATATTGATACTGTAAATTTAAATTTTTATAAGTACTTTTGACAACACCCCCCCAGACCTCAGCGAGTTCTCTTGGAAGTTTAGGGGTGCAATTACATTTACGGTTTTAACAAGCGAGCAAGGCTTCCTTCCTTTTGATTCAACTTCCATCACCGAAACAAATACAATATCGGCATCCTCCAACCCCACCTCAACAAGAATTAAACCGCATCCACCTGCCGTGGTGATGCAGAATATTCAAAGAGGCATAATACTATAGCATGATAGTTTTAAATTATAATTTATATCAATGCTGTAATTTTAAATTTCTATAAGTACTTTGGACCACATCAGCCCATCGACCGCAACATATTGACCTATCATTGAATCCTGGTCTGGGAAGTTAACAGTCTTGGCACCACCAATCTTGGTGGCTGTGGCAAGAAGAGTGTTGAGGGGCAAAGAAAGTTGAAACTGCAACACTTGATATTGTATCAAATCTTAGTAATGTAGGCAGAGATCAAAATCACTTGGTTGGACACCAAGCCGCTGATATGTTCGACTTGGGTGTTCACCAGAAGAAAAAATGTTTCATGGACTACGTTGTCACTTACTTTGAAGGGAAACATTATGTCAAATGAGGTGTTCTCTTCATCAATCCTATCTGATGCGAACGTGGCTAAGTTAAAGTAATTAGTCACTTCAGCCAAATGACTGGCAGTCTTGTGATCAAATACCAGTTGGCAAAAAGAAGGCATTGTGGTCATTTACAACACTGACAAGTAGAAAAATCAAATAAAAGACCTATGACAGAGCCTAATTTCCCTAGCGACGATACTAGACGGAACTACCTAGTTTATGCCCAACTCGATGTTAAAATATACAATTTGGATACTGAATAGAATACACTGTACAGAGTCGTGGCACCGCCTATCGGCAAACTTACGTAAACAAAATTACAAGTACACAGCACATTTGGCAAAGCCAAACTTTTCAACATCAATCCACCGTCATGTCAGAGTACTGTATTGAGAGAATCTTTCAAGCTTGTTGATGAGAGGTCTACATAGTAATACATGCACTTGGACCTGTGACTCATCGGCATTGACATCTTCCTCGCTGACACGATTTGCCACGGGACGATATCTGTAAAATCGAAGCAACACGGTTATGAACTGTCACTTTTAAATTAAAATAGTTAGGACGCTCAAAAACTTCAAAGTCTCCACTTCCTCTCCCCACCCACAGAAAAATGTACATGTACATCTAGGCTGCATGTGATCCATGACATACACTTAACACCCTCTCTAATCCAGAGATACAAATCAGGTGTGCCGGCTCTGCCAAACACAAAAGGCTATAAAGAAACCCATCTGCAACAAGATTTACACCGCATCCACCTGGAGTGATAATGCAGAAAATTCAAAGAGGCATAATACTATAGCATGATAGTTTTAAATTATAATTTATATCAATGCTGTAATTTTAAATTTTTCTAAGTACTTTGCACCACATCAGCCCATCGACCGCATCGGATCTTCATCCAGTTCATGTGACTTGCGGGTAACTTCTTATTTTTACGCTTAGGCCTCGATTTCACTTCAAAACTCGATTCACTACTCATCTCGTAGTCACTATCACTATCACATGAGGTTGAGGTGTTCTTTTTTTTTTTTTTTGGCTTCATTTTCGTTCAATGTACGTGGGGCCTTCTTCCAAGATTTTTTTCCAACACATGGTCTTTTACGCTGATATGCTTTTTTTTTCATCCTCGCTACTTGAATCAGCATTAGGCCTTGTGTTCTTTTTCCTCCTTTTTTTTTAATGACAGTGTTTTCCTTACTGCCAGTGCTAGTGCAGCGAGTTCTTCAGAATCCGATGGTACAACACCCCCCCACCCCTAGACCTCCGCTTTCCTGCCTGTACTATAAGGGGGTCACTTTTAGCGATTCTACTTATTTCATCGTTCTTCATTATCTTGTAGACTTCCTTCACCAAGGCATCGGAAAATTCAAAGAGGAATAATACTATAGCATGATAGCTTTAAATTATAATTTATATCAATACTGTAATTTTAAATTTTTATAAGTACTTTGGACCACATCAGCCCATCGACCGCAACATATTGACCTATCACTGAATCCTGGTCTGGGAAGTAAACAGTCTTGGCACCACCAATCTTGGTGGCTGTGGCAAGAAGAGTGTTGAGGGGCAAAGAAAGTTGAAACTGCAACACTTGATATTGTATCAAATCTTAGTAATGTAGCCCCAGATCAGAAAGTCACCAAAAAAAAGTAGCCAAAAACGAAGTATAACACCCAAGAAGACCGATGAGGCTACATGTAGTACAGAACTGGATCCACTGAAATCACACACATCAGACACACATCTGTGGGTAATATATTTGTTCCTATTCGTGTCACAAAAGACAACCGATGAAATTCATAGAGGAATATTATAGTATGACAGTTTCAATATATAATTTATATTGATACTGTAAATTTAAATTTTTATAAGTAGTTTGACAACACCCCCCCCCCCCCCCAGACCTCAGCGAAGTTCTCTTGGAAGTTTAGGGGTGCAATTACATTTACGGTTTTAACAAGCGAGCAAGGCTTCCTTCCTTTTGATTCAACTTCCATCACCGAAACAAATACAATATCGGCATCCTCCAACCCCACTGCAACAAGAATTAAACCGCATCCACCTGCTGTGGTAATGCAGAAAATTCAAAGAGGAATAATACTATAGCATCATAGTTTTAAATTATAATTTATATCAATGCTGTAATTTTAAATTTTTATAAGTACTTTGGACCACATCAGCCCATCGACCGCAACATATTGACCTATCACTGAATCCTGGTCTGGGAAGTAAACAGTCTTGGCACCACCAATCTTGGTGGCTGTGGCAAGAAGAGTGTTGAGGGGCAAAGAAAGTTGAAACTGCAACACTTGATATTGTATCAAATCTTAGTAATGTAGCCCCAGATCAGAAAGTCACCAAAAAAAGTAGCCAAAAACGAAGTATAACACCCAAGAAGACCGATGAGGCTACATGTAGTACAGAACTGGATCCACTGAAATCACACACATCAGACACATCTGTGGGTAATATATTTGTTCCTATTCGTGTCACAAAAGACAACCGGATGAAATTCATAGAGGAATATTATAGTATGACAGTTTCAAAATATAATTTATATTGATACTGTAAATTTAAATTTTTATAAGTACTTTTGACAACACCCCCCCCCCAGACCTCAGCGAGTTCTCTTGGAAGTTTAGGGGTGCAATTACATTTACGGTTTTAACAAGCGAGCAAGGCTTCCTTCCTTTTGATTCAACTTCCATCACCGAAACAAATACAATATCGGCATCCTCCAACCCCACTGCAACAAGAATTAAACCGCATCCACCTGCTGTGGTAATGCAGAAAATTCAAAGAGGAATAATACTATAGCATCATAGTTTTAAATTATAATTTATATCAATGCTGTAATTTTAAATTTTTATAAGTACTTTGGACCACATCAGCCCATCGACCGCAACATATTGACCTATCATTAAATCCTGACTTGAAGTAAACAGTCTTGGCACCACCAATCTTGGTGGCTGTGGCAAGAAGAGTGTTGAGGGGCAAAGAAAGTTGAAACTGCAACACTTGATATTGTATCAAATCTTAGTAATGTAGCCCCAGATCAGAAAGTCACCAAAAAAAGTAGCCAAAAACGAAGTATAACACCCAAGAAGACCGATGAGGCTACATGTAGTACAGAACTGGATCCACTGAAATCACACACATCAGACACATCTGTGGGTAATATATTTGTTCCAATTCATGTCACAAAAGACAACCGGATGAAATTCATAGAGGAATATTATAGTATGACAGTTTCAAAATATAATTTATATTGATACTGTAAATTTAAATTTTTTTAAGTACTTTTGACAACACCCCCCCCCCAGACCTCAGCGAGTTCTCTTGGAAGTTTAGGGGTGCAATTACATTTACGGTTTTAACAAGCGAGCAAGGCTTCCTTCCTTTTGATTCAACTTCCATCACCGAAACAAATACAATATCGGCATCCTCCAACCCCACTGCAACAAGAATTAAACCGCATCCACCTGCTGTGGTAATGCAGAAAATTCAAAGAGGAATAATACTATAGCATCATAGTTTTAAATTATAATTTATATCAATGCTGTAATTTTAAATTTTTATAAGTACTTTGGACCACATCAGCCCATCGACCGCAACATATTGACCTATCATTAAATCCTGGACTTGGAAGTAAACAGTCTTGGCACCACCAATCTTGGTGGCTGTGGCAAGAAGAGTGTTGAGGGGCAAAGAAAGTTGAAACTGCAACACTTGATATTGTATCAAATCTTAGTAATGTAGCCCCAGATCAGACTGAACTTCCCAGGTCTTCGCCAAAACTAATCAGTCTAGCTAAGACATTCAATTGCAGTGACCGCAGCATTCCTGGTGTCTCCGGCTAGTGGCAGAACTGCGAATCACTTAAATTGATTTGCAAGTTTGACAATGTCTTGGGGACTAAGCTATGATTTGTTCATCCTTCATGTCGCAAAATGTCAACCCTTGAAATTCACATCAGTAACCAGTGTTGTATGACAGTCCATGGCTTGGTATAATTTATATGGCATAGTCGAAATTTAATGTCATAAGATAGCTTTTATAGCATTGCTTGGGGTCATGCAAGTACGGTTTTAACATTATCCTCTTCTTCGGCTATGTCCAAGGGGCCCACACACTTCAAAGACAGCGTTTTAAAGTTTGTATACTGTGAAGTTGTCAGAGCATCATAAAAAGCATAGGTTAAACCTTCATCAACTTGAAGTTTTCTTTCCATGAGTAGCCTGGCAACAACCCCCACAGAACTGGCATAGTATCTTCGAGCCTTCCAATTCACTTTCTTCCATGTAGCAAGCTGTGTTTTTGGTATAAACATGCCACATTTAAATTTTAACATCACCTAAAAACACGTAGAGCCAAACTGTCTGTAAAGGCCCTTCCTTTTGATTCAACTTCCATCACCGAAACAAATACAATATCGGCATCCTCCAACCCCACTGCAACAAGAATTAAACCGCATCCACCTGCTGTGGTAATGCAGAAAATTCAAAGAGGAATAATACTATAGCATCATAGTTTTAAATTATAATTTATATCAATGCTGTAATTTTAAATTTTTATAAGTACTTTGGACCACATCAGCCCATCGACCGCAACATATTGACCTATCATTAAATCCTGGACTTGGAAGTAAACAGTCTTGGCACCACCAATCTTGGTGGCTGTGGCAAGAAGAGTGTTGGAGGGGCAAAGAAAGTTGAAACTGCAACACTTGATATTGTATCAAATCTTAGTAATGTAGCCCCAGATCAGAAAGTCACCAAAAAAAAGTAGCCAAAAACGAAGTATAACACCCAAGAAGACCGATGAGGCTACATGTAGTACAGAACTGGATCCACTGAAATCACACACATCAGACACATCTGTGGGTAATATATTTGTTCCTATTCGTGTCACAAAAGACAACCGGATGAAATTCATAGAGGAATATTATAGTATGACAGTTTCAAAATATAATTTATATTGATACTGTAAATTTAAATTTTTATAAGTACTTTTGACAACACCCCCCCCAGACCTCAGCGAAGTTCTCTTGGAAGTTTAGGGGTGCAATTACATTTACGGTTTTAACAAGCGAGCAAGGCTTCCTTCCTTTTGATTCAACTTCCATCACCGAAACAAATACAATATCGGCATCCTCCAACCCCACTGCAACAAGAATTAAACCGCATCCACCTGCTGTGGTAATGCAGAAAATTCAAAGAGGAATAATACTATAGCATCATAGTTTTAAATTATAATTTATATCAATGCTGTAATTTTAAATTTTTATAAGTACTTTGGACCACATCAGCCCATCGACCGCAACATATTGACCTATCATTAAATCCTGACTTGGAAGTAAACAGTCTTGGCACCACCAATCTTGGTGGCTGTGGCAAGAAGAGTGTTGAGGGGCAAAGAAAGTTGAAACTGCAACACTTGATATTGTATCAAATCTTAGTAATGTAGCCCCAGATCAGAAAGTCACCAAAAAAGTAGCCAAAAATTCTAGCTAAGGTCCAATTGCAGTGACCGCAGATAAGTCTGGTGTCTCCGTATAACAATCTTAAATTTGCAAGACAATGTCTTGACCGTTTGTTCACATGTGCCGTAACATGTCTTTGACCTTCTTTTGACATCAACTGGATCCAGTGTTGTCATCGTCACATGGCTTGGTATACACATGGCATAGTCGAGAGTGTCAATATTTATAGCATTGTTGGAGCATGCAAGTTTAAATTCATTATCCAAAAAAACAACTTCAAAATTCATAGAGTATACTATAAGTATGACAGTTTCAAAATAGGTTCTTTATTCCCATCTTGTAAATTTAAATTTTTTTCCATGAGTATCCTTTGAAGCAACCGCATCACAGAACTGGCCCGCAGACTTGCTCCTATGTTACCAATTTCTTCTTTTCATAGTTTAGTGGTCAGTTTCGCTTTTTATAAACATGCCACATTTCAATTTAACAGTTTTAGACATCACCTAAAAAAGCACGTATTTTGAGCCATTCCAACCGTCTGTAAAGGCTTCCTTCCTTTTGATTCAACTTCCATCACCGAAACAAATACAATATCGGCATCCTCCAACCCCACTGCAACAAGAATTAAACCGCATCCACCTGCTGTGGTAATGCAGAAAATTCAAAGAGGAATAATACTATAGCATCATAGTTTTAAATTATAATTTATATCAATGCTGTAATTTTAAATTTTTATAAGTACTTTGGACCACATCAGCCCATCGACCGCAACATATTGACCTATCATTAAATCCTGGACTTGGAAGTAAACAGTCTTGGCACCACCAATCTTGGTGGCTGTGGCAAGAAGAGTGTTGAGGGGCAAAGAAAGTTGAAACTGCAACACTTGATATTGTATCAAATCTTAGTAATGTAGCCCCAGATCAGAAAGTCACCAAAAAAAGTAGCCAAAAACGAAGTATAACACCCAAGAAGACCGATGAGGCTACATGTAGTACAGAACTGGATCCACTGAAATCACACACATCAGACACATCTGTGGGTAATATATTTGTTCCTATTCGTGTCACAAAAGACAACCGGATGAAATTCATAGAGGAATATTATAGTATGACAGTTTCAAAATATAATTTATATTGATACTGTAAATTTAAATTTTTATAAGTACTTTTGACAACACCCCCCCCCCCAGACCTCAGCGAGTTCTCTTGGAAGTTTAGGGGTGCAATTACATTTACGGTTTTAACAAGCGAGCAAGGCTTCCTTCCTTTTGATTCAACTTCCATCACCGAAACAAATACAATATCGGCATCCTCCAACCCCACTGCAACAAGAATTAAACCGCATCCACCTGCTGTGGTAATGCAGAAAATTCAAAGAGGAATAATACTATAGCATCATAGTTTTAAATTATAATTTATATCAATGCTGTAATTTTAAATTTTTATAAGTACTTTGGACCACATCAGCCCATCGACCGCAACATATTGACCTATCATTAAATCCTGGACTTGGAAGTAAACAGTCTTGGCACCACCAATCTTGGTGGCTGTGGCAAGAAGAGTGTTGAGGGGCAAAGAAAGTTGAAACTGCAACACTTGATATTGTATCAAATCTTAGTAATGTAGCCCCAGATCAGAAAGTCACCAAAAAAAAAGTAGCCAAAAACGAAGTATAACACCCAAGAAGACCGATGAGGCTACATGTAGTACAGAACTGGATCCACTGAAATCACACACATCAGACACATCTGTGGGTAATATATTTGTTCCAATTCATGTCACAAAAGACAACCGGATGAAATTCATAGAGGAATATTATAGTATGACAGTTTCAAAATATAATTTATATTGATACTGTAAATTTAAATTTTTAAGTACTTTTGACAACACCCCCCAGACCTCAGCGAGTTCTCTTGGAAGTTTAGGGGTGCAATTACATTTACGGTTTTAACAAGCGAGCAAGGCTTCCTTCCTTTTGATTCAACTTCCATCACCGAAACAAATACAATATCGGCATCCTCCAACCCCACTGCAACAAGAATTAAACCGCATCCACCTGCTGTGGTAATGCAGAAAATTCAAAGAGGAATAATACTATAGCATCATAGTTTTAAATTATAATTTATATCAATGCTGTAATTTTAAATTTTTATAAGTACTTTGGACCACATCAGCCCATCGACCGCAACATATTGACCTATCATTAAATCCTGGACTTGGAAGTAAACAGTCTTGGCACCACCAATCTTGGTGGCTGTGGCAAGAAGAGTGTTGGAGGGGCAAAGAAAGTTGAAACTGCAACACTTGATATTGTATCAAATCTTAGTAATGTAGCCCCAGATCAGAAAGTCACCCAAAAAGTAGCCAAAAACGAAACTAACAGTCTAGCAAGAATTCACCAGTGAGGCTCTTCATGTAGTACAGAACTGGATCCACTGAAATCACAAGTTGATTTTTTATAGACAATGTCTTGGGGACTAATCCTTCTATTTTGTTCCAATTCATGTCACCAAAAGACAACTGGATCGTCCAATTGGTATACATTGGCATGGCATAGTTATAGTCATAAGATAGTTTTATAATATTGCTTGGAGCATTATATTTCTATTATCCTAAATTTTTCGGCTATGTCCAAGGGCCCACACACTTCAAAGACAGCGTCAACAAAGTTTGTATACTGTGAAGTTGTCAGGGCATCATAAAAGCATAGGTTCTCCTTCCCATCTTCATCAACTTGAAGTTTTCAACTTCCATGAGTAGCCTGGCAAATACAACCGGCATCCTCCAGAACTGGCATAGAATTAAACCGCATCCACCTTGTTTGGTATGTTAACAATTCAATTTCTTCCCTTTTTTAATTACATGTGGTCTTCGCTGTGTAGAAACATGCCACATTTCAATTTAACAGTTTAGACATTTCCTAAAAACACGGATTTTGAAAATCTCCAACTGTCTGTTACCTTTCCTTTTGATTCAACTTCCATCATGTCACAAATACAATATCGGCATCCTCCAACCCCACTGCAACAAGAATTAAACCGCATCCACCTGCTGTGGTAATGCAGAAAATTCAAAGAGGAATAATACTATAGCATCATAGTTTTAAATTATAATTTATATCAATGCTGTAATTTTAAATTTTTATAAGTACTTTGGACCACATCAGCCCATCGACCGCAACATATTGACCTATCATTAAATCCTGGACTTGGAAGTAAACAGTCTTGGCACCACCAATCTTGGTGGCTGTGGCAAGAAGAGTGTTGAGGGGCAAAGAAAGTTGAAACTGCAACACTTGATATTGTATCAAATCTTAGTAATGTAGCCCCAGATCAGAAAGTCACCAAAAAAGTAGCCAAAAACGAAGTATAACACCCAAGAAGACCGATGAGGCTACATGTAGTACAGAACTGGATCCACTGAAATCACACACATCAGACACATCTGTGGGTAATATATTTGTTCCTATTCATGTCACAAAAGACAACCGGATGAAATTCATAGAGGAATATTATAGTATGACAGTTTCAATATATAATTTATATTGATACTGTAAATTTAAATTTTTATAAGTACTTTTGACAACACCCCCCCCCCCAGACCTCAGCGAGTTCTCTTGAAGTTTAGGGGTGCAATTACATTTACGGTTTTAACAAGCGAGCAAGGCTTCCTTCCTTTTGATTCAACTTCCATCACCGAAACAAATACAATATCGGCATCCTCCAACCCCACTGCAACAAGAATTAAACCGCATCCACCTGCTGTGGTAATGCAGAAAATTCAAAGAGGAATAATACTATAGCATCATAGTTTTAAATTATAATTTATATCAATGCTGTAATTTTAAATTTTTATAAGTACTTTGGACCACATCAGCCCATCGACCGCAACATATTGACCTATCATTAAATCCTGGACTTGGAAGTAAACAGTCTTGGCACCACCAATCTTGGTGGCTGTGGCAAGAAGAGTGTTGAGGGGCAAAGAAAGTTGAAACTGCAACACTTGATATTGTATCAAATCTTAGTAATGTAGCCCCAGATCAGACTGAACTTCCCCAGGTCTTCGGCGGTTGTAACTAATCAGTCTAGCTAAGACATTCAATTGCAGTGACCGCAGCTCTTCTGGTGTCTCCGGTCTCTTGGCCTTCCCGAGCGAATCTTTAAGTTGATTTGCAAGTTTGACAATGTCTGTGGGACTGGAAGCTCCTGACGTTTGTTCATCCTTCTCTGCCGCATAACATGTCTTGCCTTCTTCTTGACATCAGTACACCAGTGTTGTCTGGATCGTCCATGGCTTGGTATACATTGGCATGGCATAGTCGAAGAATGTCATAAGATAGCTTTATAGCATTGCTTGGAGCATGCAAGTCTTCTTCATTATCCTCTTCTTCGGCTATGTCCAAGGGCCCACACACTTCAAAGACAGCGTCAACAAAGTTTGTATACTGTGAAGTTGTCAGAGCATCATAAAAGCATAGGTTCTCCTTCCCATCTTCATCAACTTGAAGTTTTCTCAATTCCATGAGTAGCCTGGCAAGCAACCGCATCACAGAACTGGCATAGTATCTTCGCACGCCTTGTTTCCTATGTTACCAATTCAATTTCTTCCCTTTCGCCGTTGCTCGTGGTCTTCGCTTTGGTATAAACATGCCACATTTCAATTTAACAGTCTTCAGACATCACCTAAAAACACGTATTTTGAGCCATCTCCAACCGTCTGTAAAGGCTTCCTTCCTTTTGATTCAACTTCCATCACCGAAACAAATACAATATCGGCATCCTCCAACCCCACTGCAACAAGAATTAAACCGCATCCACCTGCTGTGGTAATGCAGAAAATTCAAAGAGGAATAATACTATAGCATCATAGTTTTAAATTATAATTTATATCAATGCTGTAATTTTAAATTTTTATAAGTACTTTGGACCACATCAGCACATCGACCGCAACATATTGACCTATCATTGAATCCTGGTCTGGGAAGTAAACAGTCTTGGCACCACCAATCTTGGTGGCTGTGGCAAGAAGAGTGTTGGAGGGGCAAAGAAAGTTGAAACTGCAACACTTGATATTGTATCAAATCTTAGTAATGTAGGCCCAGATCAGAAAGTCACCAAAAAAAAAAAGTAGCCAAAAACGAAGTATAACACCCAAGAAGACCGATGAGGCTACATGTAGTACAGAACTGGATCCACTGAAATCACACACATCAGACACATCTGTGGGTAATATATTTGTTCCTATTCGTGTCACAAAAGACAACCGGATGAAATTCATAGAGGAATATTATAGTATGACAGTTTCAATATATAATTTATATTGATACTGTAAATTTAAATTTTTATAAGTACTTTTGACAACACCCCCCCCAGACCTCAGCGAGTTCTCTTGGAAGTTTAGGGGTGCAATTACATTTACGGTTTTAACAAGCGAGCAAGGCTTCCTTCCTTTTGATTCAACTTCCATCACCGAAACAAATACAATATCGGCATCCTCCAACCCCACTGCAACAAGAATTAAACCGCATCCACCTGCTGTGGTAATGCAGAAAATTCAAAGAGGAATAATACTATAGCATCATAGTTTTAAATTATAATTTATATCAATGCTGTAATTTTAAATTTTTATAAGTACTTTGGACCACATCAGCCCATCGACCGCAACATATTGACCTATCATTAAATCCTGGACTTGGAAGTAAACAGTCTTGGCACCACCAATCTTGGTGGCTGTGGCAAGAAGAGTGTTGAGGGGCAAAGAAAGTTGAAACTGCAACACTTGATATTGTATCAAATCTTAGTAATGTAGGCCCAGATCAGAAAGTCACCAAATAAAGTAGCCAAAAACGAAGTATAACACCCAAGAAGACCGATGAGGCTACATGTAGTACAGAACTGGATCCACTGAAATCACACACATCAGTATTTAGGATGTGCCAATTCTAAAAAGATTGTGCCAAATATTTTTATCCTGTTGTTAACCTTGAAAAGCAAAAAATTGTACTAGTTAATATCATATGCCAAAGTTGTGATAAATAAGCTTACTACGGTCAGATGACTGCTTTCTTTCGCTTGGCACATTTGTAACTCCAAAATTGCATCATAAGGTGTCTGCATCTGTTATTTTGCACCATGACTGTTAAATAATTGCTTTGGTTTATCATCTTATACTCTTTAATTACATATAAATATTTTCAAATGAATGTTAACGCTGAGCGTATGTTTTTTTTTTATAATTCTATTTACAGTTTACTAACATCAAGTAACCTTCAGCATAGAACGTTTCAGACCATATGAGATTTCCCTCACCGTCTAAGCCACAATGACAATGATAACAGTTGGCAAGTGATGCCATGTGAACTAGGCATTGTTCAGCTGTATGTATGCCTGAGTAACAGCAATTTGCTCTTGCTATGTTACTTTCGTCTCTATCAAGATGGAACCTTTTGCTGCAAAAGGGCACACAAAGGTCTCTCTGTATTGCCTGAAATCCCGGGCTCTCATGCAAGACCGATGTATTTTCTCGCCAAGCGAGGTGTCAAACTGAAAACCTTTGCCATGTTAGTAATGCCAATTTTCTCTCATCATGGGCTCAAAGTGTCGATAGGTATTGTCGTGCGCACTGAAAAGTACGTTTACTGCCATACAGACATTATAAATGGAACGATAATTTTCCCACTGCCTAGAGCAGGTCACATTAAATAGAATGCGAAGGTGTAGCTCTGCACCTAAAAAGTCCAGACACCTAATAACTTGTTCACAAATCACTTGGTTGGACACCAAGCCGCTGATATGTTCGACTTGGGTGTTCACCAGAAGAAAAAATGTTTCATGGACTACGTTGTCACTTACTTCGAAGGGAAACATTATGTCAAATGAGGTGTTCTCTTCATCAATCCTATCTGATGCGAACGTGGCTAAGTTAAAGTAATTAGTCACTTCAGCCAAATGACTGGCAGTCTTGTGATCAAATACCAGTTGGCAAAAAGAAGGCATCGTGGTCATTTACAACACTGACAAGTAGAAAAATCAAATAAAAGACCTATGACAGAGCCTAATTTCCCTAGCGACGATACTAGACGGGAACTACCTAGTTTATGCCCAACTCGATGTTAAAATATACAATTTGCATACTTGAATAGAATACACTGTACAGAGTCGTGGCACCGCCTATCGGCAAACTTACGTAAACAAAATTACAAGTACACAGCACATTTGGCAAAGCCAAACTTTTCAACATCAAACCACCTTCATGGCAGAGTACTGTATTGAGAGAATATTTCAAGCTTGTTGATGAGAGGTCTACATAGTAATACATGTACATCTAGGCTGCATGTGATCCATGACATACACGTAACACCCTTTCTAATCCAGAGATACAAATCAAGTGTGCCGGCTCTGCCAAACACAAAAGGCTATAAAGAAACCCTACTGCAACAAGATTTAAACCGCATCCACCTGCCGTGATAATGCAGAAAATTCAAAGAGGAATAATACTATAGCATGATAGTTTTAAATTATAATTTATATCAATACTGTAATTTTAAATTTTTATAAGTATTTTGGACCACATCTGCCTCGTCAAGGGACATCACCTAAAAACACGTATTTTGAGCCATCTCCAACCGTCTGTAAACATGATAAATAATTGAATCATAAATAATTTTATATTTGAGGTACCAGTGAGTGGGAAACTGATGAAAAGTAAATCACACACGGGTAACATTTTCATCATATTGACCTATCATTGAATCCTGGTCTGGGAAGTAAACAGTCTTGGCACCACCAATCTTGGTGGCTGTGGCAAGAAGAGTGTAGGAGGGCCAAAGAAAGTTGAAACTGCAACACTTGATATTGTATCAAATCTTAGTAATGTAGCCCCAGATCAGAAAGTCACCAAAAAAAAGTAGCCAAAAACGAAGTATAACACCCAAGAAGACCGATGAGGCTACATGTAGTACAGAACTGGATCCACTGAAATCACACACATCAGACACATCTGTGGGTAATATATTTTTTCCTATTCATGTCACAAAAGACAACCTGATGAAATTCATAGAGGAATATTATAGTATAACAGTTTTAAAATATAATTTATATTGATACTGTAAATTTAAAT
>JAGTTF010005022.1:0-13094 GCA_019095985.1 Streblospio benedicti | reverse complement strand
TACTCTGTTGGAAGCGATTTAAACTATATTTCTCTATTCATTGAAGACGATATTTCTTCACAGTAAAAATGGATATTACTTCATTTGCTTTAAAGTTTATTTTGTTTAGCCAAAATTACGTCGAGGTGTTTGAATGAAAGGTGGAAACAGTAGACATTATATCAATACGAGGAAGTGTGTCCGTGTAGCCATATTTCACTCGCAAGAAATATTGAATGAAATTTAACAACAACTGCATCATGTTGAAATTGATGGTAATTATTTTGTCATCCGCAAATCTATATAAATATTGAACATAAATCGACACTTATTTTACAAATACACGTATCACCGCTTCACTTTAGCCTTAATATATCTATCTTTCAAACCGTTTTTACTTTCCATTTTACAATCAACTGATATGAAAGCTATTCGAGAAATTTGTTGTGATTGTAACCCCGATCTGTAAATGAAAATATTTTTTTTCATAACGATCAAGAGAGCTCGAATTAATTGTTTCTAAACTGGAAGGACTTATGGCTTGTTATTTTGAAATAAAAATGCGAATGCTTATAGTTTAAAAATCAACAATAAGAAGTTTAATTTCTTCCTTTGAACTGCTATATAGTGCAATATTGTTCTAGCTTCTCGACGGTCGGTGGGATTATATGGGCTTTTACGCTGACACCAGGCGCCCGGGCTCATGATTAATGGTCTTCTTACGGGTGTGCGATAGCACGACGCACAGGCGTGATTTATGGCTTTTTACGATAGCTCCAGCCGTGTCGGTGAGCGAGGGGTGATTTCTATGGCTTTTACGGATAACTCCGGATCAGCTGGCGGGTCGGGGCGTCGTGTTTTAATGGCTTTTTACGATAGGTCCAGGTGTCGTTTGAGCGGGTCGGTCCTGGTCTGCTTCTCATTAATGGCACGCTTGCGACACCGATCCAGGTGACGCCGGGCGACACGATCCGCGCTTCTCCGACACGGATTCACGTGTTCCGACGATCCCGGGCTTTATCGGTTGGTACTGTCGGGCGTGTTTTATCCCAGGGCTTTATCGAAAGCACGGTACCTCACTGGTGCCTCCGACCCGGGTTTTTCAGCACGGGATTTTCTGGGGGTTTTTTCCCCCCCCGGGGGACAGACGCTTTCCACCGACACTTGCGCCTCGCCGGGGCCTTTACGCGACGATCCGCCGCTTCCCCCCCTTTTGGAATCCGGGGGATCGGGGACGCTTTCCGTTTTTCGGGGGATCCCCGGCTTCCCCGCGACGCCACCGCTTATTTACCCACGCCTCTTATCACGACCCCAGTCGATACCCCCCCCACTGCCTTACAGGCGACCCCCGGCCGCCTTCCCCGTCTTTACAGTCCCCGTCTTACGAGGCAATCCCGGCCGCCCGCCAATGCCTTATTGAAAGCCTGCTACGACGCCTTCCCCTGCCTTACGAGGCGATCCCTCTGCCGCCTGGCTCTTACGACTTCTTACGATCCCCGCCTCCCCGCCGCCGAGACCCCGCCTTCCTAGCCGCCTCCATCGACCCCGCCACCACCGCCGCTGGCCGTCACGCCACGCCGCCGCGGAATTTCTTTGGAATGTTAATGAGTTAATCCTATAGCCCCTTAATCGTTTTTACCTTTCTTTGGGGAGGATGTCCCCGAACACCCCTAGCATAGCACAATATGTATCACAATCGTTTGCTCTTCTACCCTTTCTCTTCACCAATAACCTGGATCGGCCCCATAGATGGACTTTGGCAAAATTGTTGCCAGATTTCATAGTCTACATCCTCATAATATGGAACTGGAGGCTGTGATTTACAAAAGATTTATAGTGCCACCTCAAATGAAGCAGAATCCATGTTTGTAAGCATGCATTATTCATGCACACATACATACCATATGATTATACTGAGAATATAATGAATGGGTTGAATGCGTTATATGGAATGTAGTATGATTGAAGAGCCATTTTGCCCTTCATTTCATTTAAAAAAAAAAAAAATGTATAGGAGGCCTTACTCCCCTCCGATAA
The DNA here is from genome assembly GCA_019095985.1 of Streblospio benedicti. Taxonomy (NCBI): domain Eukaryota; kingdom Metazoa; phylum Annelida; class Polychaeta; order Spionida; family Spionidae; genus Streblospio; species Streblospio benedicti. The sequence goes on along the minus strand of JAGTTF010005022.1, from coordinate 11,078 downwards.
CCTCCCCGCTCGGTCGTTATATGCTTGCTCACAAATATGTGACCCCCCACACACAAACACACACCACCACCATTACAAAAGCTCCTTCCCCCCATTGAGTTTCTTATAAGTTTTACAAAACCAACATACGATATTCCATTGGCTGTTCGGTATGTGATGACCTTAACAAAATGGGGGAATAATAAATTGAATTATTTATACCAGCAAAAATACTCTTCTGTTGCCTTAAAACATGCTTCAGATTGCACCAAATGGCATCCTTGCAAAAAAAAAAAAAAAAAAAATGGGGGAGCATGCCCCGGACCCTGTAGTGACAGTGGATGTCATCATATGGGCCTTGCGGAATCAAAAGTATTGCAGCCGCTAAATGTATCACAAAGTATGGGTTAAAGCTAACATATTTATCTTGTGAATATCCTTGGTTTAAAGTTTTCAAAATTGTATATTTGTGTTTTAAAAACCAGAAGAGATGATTGTTGAACAGATTCATTAGCTGTGTTAAAATTTACAAATATATCTCAATATTTCGACAACAATGTCTGTTTGTCTTTCTTTATATACATTATAGAGTCATAGTGTTTGCATTATGACTCTACACTCTTGAGGAAGACAAATATTGTATTGATCAAACAGACCTTATTGTATTGTATCAGTTTATTTCGCTTAAAATGCATAGTAAAATATGACAGTCCATATCAACGTTTAGTTAAAAATTAGTTGTAAAGCATATTTTAAAATAGATGTTTTCGCCAATTTACATAGTGACTAGAATAAAACTTAAAATATACACTTTGAACTATATAACGATGTAATAAAATTGTCACAACAAAAACATTGTTGTCGAAATATTGAGATATATTTGTCAATTGTTGTCGAAAAAGTATTGATTACAGAAAAGATGATATTTGTTCAATTGTTATAGTTTGGCATACATGACCTCTTTTCAGCTATGAATGTTTAACAAAAGCCACCACTTTTACGATATGGGTGCTATTTTCAAAATCATTGAACAAGAACGAGTTGCGAGATGTTATTTAGACAATGACAATGACAATGACACTTTTATTTTTCAAACTAAAAGTTCATACAACATATAAAAAAATATATATACACACTATACAATTAAGATGCGAGAGTATGTAATCATATAATATATGAGACATTAAACCAATTCAGATTCATTGGACTTTTTATAAATAAAATAGCTACTAAAAATATTGATCTTGACTAGAGCATTCTCACTGTTATGTAGCCGCTCTTGAAAAGCTATGGACATATTTTCTATACAATTCATTAAAACTATCTACTCCATATTTTACATAACATTGTGATATACTACATCTTCTATCAATGTGCATGAGTGCTCTAAAAATATTATTGTATGCAACTTTTAACTTCATCAGGGATACTTTTTTGAAATTACACCATAATGAACTACAGTAGAGGGATGTACAAAACGATTTAAACAACCTAATCTTAACATCCTCAGTGCATTTCCTGAATTTACTAATGATCATGTTACCTCTACTGTACATAGATCTAACCTCACGAATAATATCACGAACATCACTGTTATTATTTGAGATAAATACACCAAGATATTTTTGTTCTGATACCCATTTTAAAATTTGACCTTCTAGTATCATATTCAGAACATTGATACATTTAGACAACTTTTTAGGTAAAATGGACATACAGACTGTTTTCTTCTTGTTGAAGACCAACTCATTGTCTACAGCATACTTTTCACATACTGAAATAAGATATTGGAGTGCATACGGCGAAGGTGCTAGGAGTACAGAGTCATCTGCATAGAAAATATGATTACAACAAGTATTTGATCTGTGACAGCCAATTTTAGTCTGATTTAATAAGGCACTAAGACCATCCATAAAAACATTGAAGTAAATAGGCGAAAGAATACCTCCTTGCCGTAAGCCATTGCTGCTACAAAATGGTTGTGAGTACGTATGGCACCACTTAATAACAAACTGTTGGCTAGTAAACCAATACATAAATATTCTAACAATTATTTTTTTGGTACATTCCTTTGTAGTAGCTTACTACACATATGCCAGTAGTTAATCTATCAAATGCCTTCGAAGCATCTAAAAAACACATGTATATAGGACTAGAGTTATAGAGATAAAAATTTATAGTTTCCCTAAGTATAAAAACACTCATATCTGTACCATGTTTACGTTTAAAACTAAATTGATTGGGAGAGGTTTCAAACAGATCTTTATACCTAATAAGGATCAACAGTTCAAAAGATTTTGGAGCTGATACACGTTAAAAGCAATAGGGCGATAATTGTCCTTGCTGGTCATATCCCCTTTACAATCTTTTACAAGAGGCACAATGATAGAGTCCATAAACGAAGCAGGAATATAACCATGACAGATCATACTATTAAATAACAAACACAATAGAACAGATAATCTATGATCCGCATGCTTATAATGCTCACTGCATAACCCATCTGGACCAGGTGACTTTCCATTTCTTAGTGACTTAATTGCATTTTTTTTGAACATCATCAACGTTAAATCTTGGGATATCACCATCTACACATTGCATAGAAATACGAACATAATCTTCAGAAGTGGAATCTGTGGATGAGTTGAGTAATGATTTAAAAGTGATGTTTCCACATATCACAGATAGCTTGTTTACCAACAGCACCATCCACAGAATCCGAAACTTCTGTTACCTTAGAATTATTACTTTTCTTAACCTCTTTCCAGAATTCTTTGGGATTTTTACCAAGTAATTTAACTGCTAAGTTGTCACATCTTTTTCTATCTAAATCATTTCTACACTTTCTAAATGCATATTTAAAATTAGCACGCTTGCGTCTCATAATATCATATAAGGGGCCATATCTAGGTTTGTTATTGGCTTTCCATTGCAAAAAAGCTTCCCTTGATTCACAATGTAAGTCTTTACAATAGTCATTCCAACCAGCAATAGGCTTAGATTTAAGTTTAAAACTACTCTTTAAATCAACACTTGCATCTTGCATGGCGGTACATATACTGTTGCCAATAAAGTCTATGCTATTTAGATGTTTTAAGTTGCTACAGTTTACATTGTCACATAACGCAAGTTCATGGTCAAACTCAATATCTGCAAAGCATTTAGCAGTAATGGATCTGTATACAAGACGCTGATCATCAGTAACATCATCCCAGTGGATTTTAGTCATAGATGCTCTGCTATCCTCAGGGCAACCTGCATGATAGCACACAGTTGGTAAATTTACAACAGTCCAAATTGGTAAATGATCGGATGTTATCATTTTGTAATCAATGTTAATAGAATTAATAAGAGAATAGGCACTTCTGGTACATAGTATATGATCAAGCCATGAAGTATCATGTAGACACGTACCCTTATAAGTGAAAGTGTTACACCCTGATAAATGAATATGCTCTGCTAATATGTAGTCCTCATACACACAAAACTGGCTTAATTCTTTACCGAATAGGTGTGAAAGCCTGCCATTCTGTGTTTTTCTATATCAGCGTTAAAGTCCCCCATAATATATACAAAGGATGTTTCAGCAGTACTTACTAACGCATCCACTATACCAAGACAATTAGCAAATTCATCAGGATTATCTTGTTTGCAATATGGCATATAAACATTGATAATGACAAATTTCTTATCAGAAAAACATAGTTCAAGAGCCATGATTCTATTACTATTACACTCTATTGATTTGAATTTATGAGTAAGTGATTTTCTCCAGAGTATTCCTAAACCACCATAAGGTCTACCTTTAAGAATATCTTCCTCAACATTCATCGCAGAAATGCTTTTACTATAAAATTGTGGATGAATTTGAGAAACGAGAGGTAAGTCAAACTTTGACAACCATGTCTCCTGAAGTAAAACAATATCATGTTGATTGCATAATTCACTAATTTCATCAATAGATGACTTAAGATTCTGACAGTTAAAAGATACAATAGAAATTGAATAGAATTTGCTCCTTTTTAGGTAATAAGAGAAAAAAAATAAAAATAAAAATAACAAATGTAACATTATTTAATTAGATTTTTTCCCTCCTCTCTTACTCTTTATACAACTTGACAAGAGCACCTATAGGCCACAGTATCTTATTCAGTAGCTGGTTTGCCAGATTGATGCTGCATGGTATGTAAAAAGATGTATAAGAGTCATACCTCGTTTTACATTTTTCAACACTAATGTCAATACCACTCTCCAGCAGAACATGTTTTTTTATGTCCAAAGCTGATGTATGAGGCTTAAGTCTAGAGATAAAAACACCTTTTACTATTTTGTCCTTAGACCTGGATGGGGACACTGCCTTGATAGAGCAACAGAGCAACGCGTGTTAGAGCCATAAATCACATCTGCTGTGGACCGTTGACTCCTAGCTCTACTGTTAGTATGTTTAGGCTGATTTTCACCCTTGTATGAATTTATTTGACTATGGATACTGAAACAATCTATGCAAAATGAATCATTTAAGGCTTATACTTGTTTTAATGGTGAACATGATAGCAGGTAATATGAAACTTATTTTCACATTGTTGTAAGTTCTAACTATAAAAGTTATAATATAAAAGGGCGTCAACAAACATGATAAGTTGCCGTGACAATGGAGGATTATAGTAACTTCGGCCAACGGTAATTTCGGCCCATGCTTAATAGTGGCACCAGTGCTATCAGATATCATGTCATAGTCCATGAGCCATCTACTTTGTCAATACCAAAAAGGGGACTAATTGCCAGTATCATGTCTATGTAGTTCTGCAGTTATATAAAGAATTACTATATATATTGCTATAAATTATGTCACGTGATTCAGCATTCAGCGCATGCGCGGTCTTGTTGTTAAAACGTGGTTTGGATATTTTCTTTCTTCTTTTTGGATATTTCTCGTGGTACACCTTCCTTGAGACCTTCTCTCTGTAATTTTTACTTAGAGCTAATAACGGTGATCACGGAGATCCTGACTTTGGGTACGGCACCCAGTTCTTTGTTACACACGACGTGTTTTTGTTCCATTGCACAAGGCGTGCGATCTCGTGCTTTTTGGCTAGTGTTGCGCAAGAGGCGCTAACATGCCTAAGGCAAAACAGAAATCGAGGCGAAGGGATGATCCCTCCCCATCGGAAGACTCCTCAAGTGAGGAGGTGAGCGTCACAAGCGGCTCCAGTGATGAGAGCGGAAGCACGAGTGGCGCCGAGTCGCCACCTGCCAAGCGTGCCATGAAGGCCAAAGGCAGAGACAAAGATGACGATGGCCACCCACGTGGGACAAAGAGGGCCGTATCGGACGCCTCCGAGGATGATTCGTCGCCGGCAGAGACCTCAGACGAGGACGACCTCCATGACTTGGTCGGAGGTGCCAACCCGGGCGCAAGTGGAGCACCCGATCCCAATGGCTTTGAGGCCATGTTGAGCCAACTGGCGCAGGACCTGGAAGGGCCCGTAGAAACAGGTGAGTGACCATACTACTCGTTTTACGATATGCTTGCAATGATACTGTGAACATTGAAAACAGTTACCCGGATTCTGAAATCCCTGACATCTGATCTCTTTATAGGACCGCCCGTGATGTGTGAGAGGCTGGTCACCATGGTGGATAAAGGTCTCCGGCGATATCCAGATGCGGCAGCCTTTAAGGCCATGCAGTCGAAGTACTTGCGGCCGGTGAACATTCCGCATCTGCAGGTCCCCAAGGTCCACGACACAATTCACCAGGATCTGTCGTTCAAGGCAACGGAGCTTGCCATCAAGAAGGTGCAATCGGTGAGCGCGTTTTTATTTCTAATCATGGAAATAGCTTGCATCACCACCCAGATCTAATCATTACCGACACATTAGATTATGCATGATATGTCAACTAACCTTCTGTGTTACAGATATTGGGCTTTCAATGCACCGCGATTATGAAGGTGGTCGACGAGATGAGTAAGGCCGAGTCAGCCAACCGACCGGTCTCGGCTTTCGCAGACCAGCTGCTAGACGCGATGAAGATGAATGTACATGCATTCGCACATTTATCACAGGCAAGGCGAGAAAACCTCATCGCCGAATACGGCAATCCTTTGGCCAAGCTGTGTTTCGCCAAGGAAAAAGTGGGGCACACCATGCTGCTCAATTGCAATGATGTGTGCAAAAAATTGAAAATTAAAAAGCTCTTCAAGAAGAGCCGCTATCAAGGGAGGTATAACAAGTAAGTACAGCTATCTGTTATACTATTTGATGATGTCGACTTGTGTGCATTTTCGGTATGAACAATAAACGACTGTCATACAACAGGTAATGCCTATATTGCGATCTATGATCTGTTTCAGATACAAGAGGTCTGACAAATACGGACGCGACAACCGTCGTCAACGCGACAACCGCGGGGGCCGCAGCTATGGCAAGAAGGATTTTCGCAAGCGTCAGGGCCACAACAAAAGGCAGTGATGGACCCTGACGAGGTATTAAAATGTTCCACTGCCGCACCTTTGAACTTTGTTGCAGGAGGCACTGCAAGATGCTATGCAATTTGGCAGTCGCTCACTACAGACAGTTGGATTCTAGAGACCATCCAGGGTTATAGGATCGAGTTTTTACGTACACCTGTACAACACGTGCGCCCTCGACAGTTTGTCTGGAATGAGACGGAAAAGACAGTGCTTGATAATACACTGCACGATTTCTTGCAACAAGGCATCATTGAGCCTTGTCGGGACGATGGCTCCGGGTTCTATTCCAACTTGTTTACTAGGTCAAAGAGGGATGGAACCGCTAGGGTCATCCTCAATTTGAGTAAACTCAATGAATACGTTGAAACGTCCCATTTCAAGATGGAAACTGTCAAGGACGCACTGTTACTTATGACCCGAAACTGTAATATGGGCTCAATAGATTTCAAAAATGCTTATTATTCGGTACCAGTAGCACACGAGCACAGGAAATTTCTGAGGTTCTGCTGGGACGGGGCCTGCTATCAGTTCACTGTTTTCCCGCAAGGACTTAGTTCAGTGCCCCGAGCGTTTACAAAACTGATGAAAGCCCCCTTCTCACATCTCAGGAAAAGGGGCTACACACTCGTCGGTTATATAGATGATACCCTATTTGTTGAGAGCTCCGCCAAGAAACTGAACATGGCTCTAACTGAAGCAAGGTCGTTGTTCACTAGTCTCGGGCTAACAATCAACCTGTCAAAATCGGTGCTGGATCCAAATCATGTAATAGAATATCTAGGCTTTGTTTTGAATTCGGAAACCATGACGATTAGCCTTGCTGATCGCAAGAAGCTAAAAATTCGGGGTATGGCAATCAACATTCTAGAAAAGAGAACAATCTCGATCCAGCTTCTGTCAGAATTCATAGGAAATCTGGTTGCTGCTACCCTGGGGGTCTACAGAGCACCCCTGTTTATCAAGGGCCTTGAGAGGACTAAAAACAGAGTTCTCAGGGAACAATATGGGGACTACTCTGCTAAAACTACCCTTGATTCGGACAACCTAGGGGATGTGCAATGGTGGGCTGACACAATTCTGACCTCTCAGGCCCCTATTTCCCATCCGGACCCCGAGTGTACGGTGACCTCCGACGCTTCAAATACAGGTTGGGGCGCCTGGATGGGTGATACCTCTACAGGGGGGCACTGGTCCAGTCAGGAGAAATCACACCATATAAATTGGCTTGAGCTGAAAGGTGCCTTTCTGGCGCTACAGACCTTTTGCAATCAAAAGACAGATTGTCACATAAGACTTATGCTTGACAACACTACTGCCATAGCCTGCATCACCAAATATGGGTCATCATCGCCAGATCTGATGCAATTGACTAAACAAATGTTCCATTGGGCTATAGACAGAAACCTGCATCTGTCAGCATCCCACATTCCGGGATCTGCCAATGTCAAAGCAGACAAAGAGTCCAGAACTTTGAACCTTGACACTGAATGGCAACTAGAACCCTCTATTTTTACAAAAATATGTGACAAATTTGGTACACCGGACATAGACTTGTTCGCATCTAGGTTAAATGCCCAACTACCTCGATACGTGGCATGGCGACCAGACCCAGAGGCGGAATTTGTAGACGCCTTCTCCCTGCCGTGGAAAAATTTTCATGCTTATGCTTTCCCGCCTTTCAGCATCATCTCACAAGTACTGCAGAAGGCGGAGAAGGAGAGCAGTCATCTGATCCTGGTGGCCCCGGACTGGCCGACCAAGCCCTGGTACCCGCGGCTGACGACGCTAGCGAGCGACAGCATCAGCCTACCCAGGAGGTGCCTGAGGATGCCTCAGGACCAGGGGCTTCGTCACAGGCTGGAGGCCAAACTTCGGCTACGAGCCTTCAGACTGTTTTGAATAAGTTTGAACTTAACGGACTTTCGCAAGAAGTATCTGAATTTCTGCTAAAGGGTTGGCGTGAGTCCACCAGGAATCAATATGACTGTTCCCTTAAAAAATGGGTTGTGTTCTGTGAGGGGAAGAACATTAGTGTATTTGATCCCAAGATTGGGGATGTACTAGATTTCTTACTGCAGAATTTTAAGGGTCATAACTATAGCTACAGCACGTTAAATTCTATTAGATCAGCTCTCTCGACTTCAATCAACGTAGATGGCAAGCCTGTTGGCCAACATCCTTTAGTAATGCGTTTCATGAGAGCATGTTACAATGACAAGCCTGCCTTACCAAAGAACTCTGTGACATGGGATGCAGACATAGTCTTATCATACTTACGGACCTTGTCACCCGTTAACAAACTGTCATTGCAACTGCTCTCTCACAAACTGACCATGCTTCTGGTTCTTCTATCTGGTCAAAGGGGCCAGACAATTCATCTGCTAAATGTAAAGAACATGACATTAACCAAATCTCATGTTACTTTTCGCATTGGTGACCCCGTAAAGCAGTCGCGTCCTGGCATACATGTTCATGAACTAGCTTTTAAGGCCTATGCACCAGATAGGAGACTGTGTGTCATAACAGTACTTACTGAATACATTGAACGCACCAAAGAAACCAGGTGCGCAATCACACAACTGTTACTGACACACAGGGCTCCTGTGCGACCTGCTTCACGGGACACCATACGCAGGTGGATTAGGGATGTCATGTCAAACGCAGGTATTGACATGACCATATTTACCCCCCACTCCACCAGAGCGGCATCCACGAGCAAGGCCGCCACAAAATTGCCTTTAAAGACCATCCTAGACACGGCTGGGTGGAGTCGAGAGACAACATTTACTAAATACTACAGGATGAACATCGATAAAAAGTTTGATTTTGCCTCTGCGCTGCAGTAGCCGTAGTATACGTTTGCTTTACAAGCAAAACTGATATGTTGATCAACAACTTATGTACTTTATGAGGTATTGGTAGTTAATGTACTTGCACTGATGTCATAAATAAATATATTTCAAGATGTAACAGATAAGATGTATTGTCGTGTATCATTACATATGCCCTTCATAGCTTAGATGGTGAATCTTACTTAAGGCATGTGGACACAATACAGACTGGATGGATTGTCATAGACACTTGAAGAGTATTTGCTCATGCATTGTACGATTTTTCTCTTTTGTGGTAAAACTGTAACTCGTTCACGATTAGTGTAGATGTTAGCTTTTTAATGTAGTACCTGTGACATGTCCATGTTGAATGGAGCTTGGCTGTAACCTTTTGCAAAATAAAGATACCCTAGAATTTGCTGTAGACAAACTAAGTCTCAGTTGTCATTTATTTGATTGGTATTACATGGGCAGAGGGGAGCTCTAAACCTCTCATAATTCATTTCGACGAATATTCGGTTCGACGAAATAGAATTAGAAGATTAAACGAGGACTTACCGACGTTTGATCCTAATTCTGTGAGTCGAACCGAAATGAGGAGAGGTAATTATGCCCTTAGATGCCTTTCCCAAAGCCTACCTCTCCTCTTCCCCTCTACCCTCTCTAAAATATGCTGAATCACGTGACCACGCCGCTGTTCTCATAATTACCTCTCCCGGCTGCCGTTTCGGCGCCGATTCGTCATGCGCGTTCCCGTGTAACTGCGCATCTGAGAGTGAGGTGTGTGACCCGGACACAGGCGCGTGTCCTCAGTCCGGATGCAGACAGACGCTGCCTGCGGATACGGCTGGGGAGGAGAGGGATGTCTCATAGGTGAGTACTACTGTCATGGATTCTATTGTGCCTTATTACGTTCTGCATGAGCACACGTTTTACTAGTGGTGCGCATAATGATTTAATAATGCTTTGTCGGTTATACGTATTTCGTAACCTCTGAATACTATTATAATGTCACATTTCATGCACTAGCTACAAGAATTAAAGTGAATTGATTAGCAATTAGAGGAAACTACTGGTTATATTTTTGATGTTGATCAAAAGATGAAACGCATAGGTTAATGGCCAAAATACACGTTATAATTGTGAGAGTCATTTGAAATAGTGCCACAAAAAGTTGCCATCGAAATACAGTGATTGTCCATTGATTCGTGTTATCTAATGTTATGTTTTAGTTTCAGTTACAGCTTGACTATTTTGTAACGGTTTTCTGTGATACTATTAGGTAATGTGGCATATGGGGAAATCCGCCACGCAGTCGGGGGATTATAACGGTGCTGACGCAAACAGAGCAGTGGACGGCAACACAAACACTTATTTATCTGCTGGATCCTGTTCTCACACGGCTGCGGAGGCGCCCCCCGCGTGGTGGCAGGTGACCTGGGGGCGCTGCATGTTATACTCAACGTCACCATCTACAACAGGGGTTGTAAGTCAAGTTCTGTTATCTTTCCCAAAAGATGGCCTCCCCCGAACTCACCAATAAGGTAGAGTTTGTGTGATGTTTGATTTCTAAACTTTACCGGGAAAAAAATGTTTAAAAAAAATTTTATTCAATTGCTCAGTGTTTTATTAGGCCCCGGACCAAAAATCCTTCCATCCTCGTGGGGCCCCACAAGTCGGATTACCCGTGCGCGCCCTTGACGTCAGGGCCGGGGGGGACACAGACTTCCGGCGCGGCCGCGGGGGAGATACCAAACTGGAGAAGGATCAGGGATTTGACTATTGGGGGAAAA
>JAGTTF010005020.1:12499-28040 GCA_019095985.1 Streblospio benedicti | reverse complement strand
TGTTTCCCAGTGCTTATGATATATTTTTAGGCAGCTTTTTCATAGCATATTTTCTACTAATTTACCAAGACATTTTTACAACCCAAGCTTCCATTTGACTATATCAAGTGGCCCTGGTGGGACTCGAACTCACGACGCAAGGTTGTGAGACCAGAATGATACCACCATCATCCCAAGCAGCGAGCTGTTAAAAGGTTACTCGGCTGAACCGATGTCTCTGTGACCCCCAGCATACATACTTGGTCTGTTATCATCTCAACCCAGAGGTCGTGGGCTCAAATCTGTCAAATGGAAGCCTAGGGTTGTAAAACCTGTCTTCAGCTATATCTATCGTTGGTAGAAATATGCTTGCTAAAAAGACGTGTGTGTGAGAGAGAAGTATAAAGAGTCTGAACTTGCTCGAAGCTCAAGTCATCACCATAGAAGGAGCCGCGATGCACAGTGTCGCGTAAGTCCTAGCACGGGGATGTCGGGCAACCCCTTAAACCCGACTCACCAAGCACAGCAGTCACAAAGACCACACCCAAGGATAACAGATGCCAAGCAAAGCCCTCAGCAGATATCATCTCCCTACGCAAAGCATTTTGCAGAGGCTGAGGCGCAATTGAATGAGGCAAAAAGCACTTCGGGGGCACGGTTAGTGGATATTCAACGCCAGACCGCAGTTACGCCAAGAGAATGCAAAGCCCAAGTCTTTAGTGAGCCGCCATCACGCCGCGCACGACCTATGACAGGTCATGCGACCACGATGATGAAGCAAAGAGCAATGCGACGCAACCTGCCTCGAGATAGAACCCTCGTTGAGTTGCCGAGCACGGGATCAAAGACAGCAGTGAAAACAGGACTGAGCTCCAGTGAGGGGCCAGCCAGCCTGCTAGTCCGTCGCTATTTAAAGTCACCGCTTGTAGATGCAGTGGACAAGTACCGCCTTGCCGAGAAACAGCGCCAGGAAAGGAAAGCAGCTGTGAAGAAGAAAGCGACATGCGACGGAGGCGAAAGGCAAGGGGGCGATACGCAGCTCGCAAGACGAGGAATGTGATGGTAGGATACCCACAACAGTGCGCTTTCGGGATCGCAACAAAATGTTCTCGAAATTCAATAAGCCGGATCCCATACAAACGTGGCCCGTCTTCTTACAGCAGCTGGTTGAGATACTGCAGAACTACTGCGTGCCCTCAGGGGAATGGGCGGCGTGGCTTGTAAATAGGCTCACGGGGAAAAGCACAGAGTGCGCTGTTGAATTTGACCATCGAGCAGCGCGGCGACTGGGGAACTCTAGTTTCAGCACTCAACTCGTACTTCCATGTGGAATTCGAGATGAAGAATGGTGAGGAGGAGTTACTGACCCGTAAACAAGGAAACAAGGAATCGGTCCAGGATTTCATCTCGCAGCTGATGTTCCTTGCCAGAAAAGCGCATGGACAGGATACCGTGAACAGAGAAGTGGCAGTACTGAAGCGACTGGACCTGGGGCCTAATTGGCCTCCCTACAGAGGACGTATGATGACCTCTTGTTACCTCTGGAGTTACGCTGTCACTACTGCAAACAGAGCTGCTCCAACGAGAGTCGCGATGGTCCAGGGCGGTATCAGACTTTTGTGGCGCAAGAGCAAGGAGCAGAAAAATGCCAAGAAGCCGCAACATCCCTCAGCATAGAGCATTGCAAAGGAGTTGCTGGCACAGCAGGCAGCAGAGAGCTCCCAGGGGGAGGTCAATGTCGCCAAAGAAATCCCCGAAAGGAGGAGTCTGCAGGACCGGTGGAAATGCTTCCCACGGACGAGGCCACGGAAGGCGAGGCTCAGCGGGGTCAGCAGGAGCTGGGCATGGATGCGGGGCTGGGGAGAGGCACCTGAGGATGCATGTTGGAAATGCAGTCTCTCGGGCATATTCGAACCCGGTGTCCCAAAAGCGCCTGAAAAGGAAATCAAATCATTGAGGGCCAGACACCGACAAAGGCACAGCAGCAAGTAGCAACAGGGGGAAGTAGTGCTATAAAGACCCCAACATCAGCGAAGGCGATTTGGTCGCGCCTGCACAAGTAAGTCGTGAGGAAACAGCAGATCAGTTGGGAAATGAGGCCGAGGGTTAATTGAGCCTCAAATTCCCCTCTCCTGTCTTGGTACCGTGCGGCAGACGGGTGTTAGAGCTCGTCACAGACGATGTGTTGCAGCAACCAGGCGTTGGAAAGGGCCCGAGTATGGGGCCAGTGGGCCACCGCCACGGTCAAGTGGTTTCCTGAGGGGACCGCCCAGGGGCCGTCGGAGCAGACAAGTTTTGGCCAGCAGGTTAGAAGTTTATCCACCTCGACACAGCAAACCAGGGTACTCACGTCTACAGGGAGCAGCAAAGCTGCGGGTTCTATCCCTGTGGGGGAGTTGTCCGAACCGTATGGGGTGTCGCCCGAGGGTCGACTTTCTGCCGCCAGGCCCAAGTGACAGGGACAAGACATCTCCCGGTGGGTTGCTGCCAGCTCAAGTCTCTCTGTCACTGGAATTCAAGTTGGGGGAGGGACTCTATGACCAACTCACTCATGTGGGGAAGTTGGAGGGTCTTGACCTCCTATTAGGGATGGATTGGCTCTCGTCGTATGGGGTGACCATCGACTGTGCAGCCAAAACCATCCGGATCGGGACCAAAGATGTGACGTTCGGCAGGGCGATGACAGTATCCAGTGGAGACCTGGTGCGGATGTGCAAGACCGCACGGATTCGGCCGCGAGGCGTCCAATGAGTTTTGTGCAAGATCCGTGATCTCAGCAGGGTGGGACAAGAGGTGCTGGTGGAGGGAACCACTCAGTTGGATGGCAAACTCTATGTGGTGCCGTCTTTAGAAGTCATCCGGGAGGATGGCTCACTCCCTCTCACTCTGGAGAACCAAAGCACCCTTTTTGGGGAAGTACAGGAAGGACTGATTGTGGCCAAGATCACAGTTACCAGCCCTAGGGCAAAGAGGTCGCGTGGGGGAAGAAGTCAACCGGTCTTCGGGAGGGGGTGAAAGTCCCCCTGACTTGCGTATATGGCACATACCCGCTCAAGTAGCGAGTTTGAATGCTGTAGGCGTCACCCATGGAAAAGAGTGGACCAGCAGGCAGCTGATTCCGGAAGGAGAGGTTGTTCAGTCGTCCGGACGCGGTAATGATTGCAAGGTGTACTTCGCAGAAGAAAGAAGTTCGGCTGAGCTACCGGCTGGTGCCACTCCCAGCAAGACTGGGAACAAAGTTCCAGAGTACTTACGGTGTATGTTTCCAGCTGAGGGAACGTTGACACCGCGCGAGCAAGCTCTGGTGATGGAAGCTCTGGTGATGGAGTATGAGGACATCTTCGTGGGGCCCGACGCAGCTCCGGGTTTCACGGATTTGATCACTCACAAGATAGATACAGAAGACGCGATGCCAATCAAACAGAACAACTACTGACGCTTGATGAAAGAGCGGGAGTATGTAGATGCAGAATAAGAGAAGATGCTAGCGAGTGGGGTGATTAAACCCTCGAAGTCGCTGTGGGGAGCACCGGTGGTTCTAGTGCGGAAGAAATCAGGAGAACTTCGGTTCTATATTGATTTTCGGAAGCTAAATGAAGTCACCAAGAAGGACACTTACCCGCTGCCAAGAATTGACGAGTATCTGGATGCTCTAGAAGGTTCTAGGTACTTCAGTACACTTGATCTTGCTAGCGGCTACTGGCAGGTCGCGATGGATCCAGAAGATGCAGAAAAGACCGCATTTGTAACGCACAGGGGACTTTTTCAGTGGACAGTAATGCCCTTCGGGCTCTGCAACGCGCCAGCAACTTTTTGCAGATTAATGGAAATGGTGCTAGCAGACATCGTGTGGAGTCATTGTCTGGTCTATCTGGATGATATCCTCGCTTTTGGGCGGGATTTTCAGACGGCTAGCACGAATCTCTGAGCGGTGTTCGAGCGATTGAGACGAGCCAACCTCAAGTTGAAGCCCAAGCAATGCCAGCTGTTCGCGACCAGTGTGGAATATCTCGGTCATGAGGTGGACAGGCATGGCATCCGACTTAGTCGGAGCAAGGTGTAAGCATTGCACAAGTGGGCAGTTCCAAAGAACCTTAGCAAGGTGCGTACGTATCTGGGTTTCACCGATACTATCGTCGCTTCGTGAAGAATTACAGCGAGTTGGCCAAGCCACTGACAGAGTTGACAAAGAAAGGTGTACCGTTTCAATGGACGGGAGATCACACGTTCGCATTCACCGAAATAAAGAGTCTTATAGCATGTCTACCACTGCTATATTATCCAATCCCCGATACAGATTTCCACCTGAAGGTAGACGCAAGTCTATTTGCCATCGGTGGGACGTTAGAGCAGGAACAGGATGGGAAGTTCATGCCGTTAGGGTTCGCATCAAAAACGTTGTGTAAGAGCCGCCAGGCGTATTGTGCAACCAAAAGAGAGTTCTACGCTGTTGTATTTTTCATGCGCTACTTCAGAGACATCACAAGGGGGACCATGGTCGTCATTTGGACAGATCATGCTGCCTATACGTGGGTGCAAGACTATCACCAGTCCGACAACATGTACATGCGTTGGTTGGTCGAGATGGGATGGTACAAGCCGTGGATAATTTGCCATGTGCCGGGGAAACTACACTAGGTGGCCGACAGCTTGTCGCGCAAACGTGAAGAGCACGCAGACCAGCAGGATGCCTTCAACAAGCAACCACATTGCAAGCTGGGGGGGTGCCCCGACTGTGAGTTTCACAAAAAGAAGATGGACAAGTGTAGGGACGAGGACTCCGACGATTCTGATGAGGCACTCACGAGGCCTAGCTCTGTGAACGTAGCTCTGTGTGATGCTTCTGCATTGCTGGAGCCGCGGTGGGAGTTGGCTATGCGTGATGTGGACTCGGATGATGAGGATGGAGAAGAGCCAGAGTTTGTGGATGGGATAGACTTCAATGTGTACTTGACCAGACGACTCCACGACCTGCCCAACCGAACACAGCTGGATCTTCGTGAGGTGGAGGACATTGATACAGATTCGTCTGTTCCGGTTCTCTTCACACAGGAAAAGACTGTAGTTCGCAGATCCCGTCGGTTAGCAGAAAAGCGGCAGGGTGCTAAGCCCGTTTCAAGACCGCTCGTGCGAGGTGAATCTTCAGGCGAGAGCGACATGGAAGACAATGATGACGAAGCGGAGGACGTCGCGTTGCGCAATCAATCTTTTTCCCAAGCGGAGCGGCAGTGCGTGAGGGTGCTCGCAGGCTTCGGGGATCCGGAGTGGTGCGAGGCACAAAAGCGCGACATATGCCTGCGAAGATTACAGGAGCTGAAAGCTTGATGGGGTGAGGTGGTAGATGACGAGGAAATAAAGAAAAAGAGTCCAGAGGTGCAGGCGTACTGTCGATGGTGGCCTACGCTGTACCAAGCAGAGAGCGGGGTAATGATGATGGATAAGACCATTCAGATGAAGGGTCACCCCGTGGAGCGCGTGCAAGTTCGTTTGGTGCCGGTCGCGTGGCGCGAGAGTGTATGGAGATGTGTTCATGTCCATAGTGTTAGTCACTTGGGCTATGAACGTGTGTACAAGATACTGCGACGGAGGTTCGCGTGGCCGGGAATGACAAAAGATGTGAGGCTGATGTGCCGTGCATGCTTGACATGCCAACATAGCAAGTCGGGAGCTGGGGGAGGGAAGCCTCCGATGAAGCACGAATATGTGGGTTTTCCGCATGAACTTGTGGGTATTGACCTCCAGGGGCCCCTACCAGACTCGCCGGCGGGCAACAAGTACATCTGCGTGATTCAAGATTACTTTTCGAAGCGAATGGAACTGTACGCGCTGCAGAAGAAAACAGCAGAAGCTGTGGTGAATGTGCTCTTCAGGGAGTACATTTCACGACATGGAGTGATGCAGAAGCTGCATAGCGATCAAGGACTCAAATTCAACAACCAGCTCTGTTTAGAGCTGTGCAAGATGTATAAAATATACAAGACGCGTACGACCGCGTATGCTCCATGGAGCAATGGAATGGTGGAGCGGAGTAACAAGACTATTAAGGCCATTTTAAGGGCCCTGAACGTCCATGAGAAAGATAACTGGGATGAGTTGTTGCCATTTGTCTTTATGGCATACAACGCAACTCCTCATGCCAGCACGGGATTTACACCACAGAAGCTGTTTTACAGCCAGTGTGCGGATCCACTTCTGCCTATCGATTTGATGTACTGATGTGATGACTGGGCGGTTCCACAGTGTTATTCCTCATATGTGTTTCACCATAGAAATCAGGTGATGCAGACAGCAGAAACAGTACGTGAGGTGTTGGTAAGGGCTGTGGAAATATAGCAAGTACAACAAAGCAAGAAGGTACGTGGTCGTCGGTATAAGGTCGGCGACCAAGTGATGATGTACAGCCCTCCTCACGGATGAGATAAGCTCCATTTACAGCCGTGGATGGGGC
Source organism: Streblospio benedicti (assembly GCA_019095985.1). Lineage (NCBI taxonomy): Eukaryota > Metazoa > Annelida > Polychaeta > Spionida > Spionidae > Streblospio > Streblospio benedicti. The sequence continues at coordinate 21,613 of JAGTTF010005020.1, read as the reverse complement.
CACATGAGATCATTGAAATAAGCAGTGATCATGTGGTTAAGCTTAGAATGTTTCATGGGCCAGCCCCGGTGGAGAAGAAGAAAGGCCGCAAGCCTGTACAAGAACAATGGGTAACTACCAGTCGTCTTAAGCCTGTCTTTAAGACAGGGAGGGGCCCGGTGTTAACTATACAAGACGCTTCCGGCTCAGTGGATCTCACGCGTAGGAGAGTGAAATCCACTGAGTACTGGAGCAGTAACTATTAAAGACATTATGGGATGTTTAGCCCAGTTTTATGGGTGCAATCCCACCGGCTTGGTGAAAGTTTCGACAAGAAACAAGCAAGAAACCCCCCCCCCCCACCCCCCCTATTGCCGTCAGTTTTAGGTCGAAACTTGGGGGAGAGTGAGTGGGATTGCCTGGGTAGGCGAAAGGAGAAGCAACACAGGAAATGCAGAGTATTCGGAGAATGGGACAAAAGCCAGCACGATACAGCATAAAGGCGTTTGGAAGATCGTGGAATCGAACTCATAAAGAACACGAGAGGCACGGTAAAAGACCAGTTTCCCACTAAAAAGGGATAAAAAGAATTCTACCCACGGCCGGGAAAACTCCAGTGAATAGGGGTATACTGTAAAGATAGCAGGCAGCGGTCACTTAAGGTCATGCAGCTGCAGCCAAAGACAAGGCGATGCAGGGAGAGCAAATGCGGACTGGTCAGTGCAGGGAAGCGGAACAAGGTTAGCCGAGGTGAGCCGAGGTGTTTACACAAGCCAAACACGAGCGGGGAATGGTCGCGTCGCGGCCAAGATTCGTCGCCTTGCGCCTGCCCAAGTAAACAAACTGCTACTGCGTCACGGGGTTGAAAAGTAGGTTGCGCGGGGTTTCCCACGTGGACTGGTGTAAACAAACAACGCGTGGCGGTGAAATACTGTAACGGGCAAAGGTCAGTATGGCAAGGGAAGCGCAGCGATTGGTTTTCCCAGTGATGCGCATCCATATTGAAACGGTCTTGTGATCAGATACTACTTTCTGTCACAGCTTCCTTGGACTTTGACAAAGACAGACGTGCCTTTGGTTTTTCGAAGGAGAGAAGTTTTCAGAAGGCTTTTGTAGCGGATTTTACAGATTTGGGGATTCTTTCGGATACAGTGACAGCATAAGAAGATAGCAGACGAGTCTTTCGACTACCCAGGTGCAGGCAACTGGCATCCTATGGACCTGTGAAGCCATCATGGCTGATGCAGGCCCACCCGATGCCGGGGTGGACGTAGGGCAGCCGCCCTCGCCACCACCGGTTGACGATGGGGGTACAGGTGGGGACTTGTCTCCATCACCCTCGGAGACCACAGCAGCAGTCTGGGCAGCCCTCCAGCATTTGCGTGTTGGGGAGTCTGCCCTCACGTCCGTTAGGGGGTCTTCCATGTTAGAAGACATGGAAGTTGAAAGTCAGCAGGGCGTGACGAGGGAGGAGGTCATTGCAATCGCCGAACTGCACGCCATTGAGCATTATCGCGACCCAGAGCGGCGCGATTCTGTCTCATCAGCAGCAACAAGTGCGGGCGACGCGACTGATGGCGACGAGTCATCCACCTCCGCGCGGAGCGAGTCGTCCCGCGACAAAGCAGAAGAGGAACGGGGTCGAGGTCGCGTGAAAGCGGACCGCGGCACTCCCCGTCGAAAAAGGACGCCTGAGGTGTTACGCACCGCGACCGCCGCTGCCGAGCAGCAGTTCTTTGCGGACGCGTACACACAAGAGACGCTGTACCCCGGGCTGTTTTTGCAGGGCAGTCCCCCGGACTATGTCACGTACCTCACGGATGAGAACAACGGTCGGTCTCAATACTCATATGAGTTTCAGAAGGGGCCCGACTATGGCAACATAGACCGGGTCAAGTGGATGGGTCATGGGCCCCATGATCCTCACCCAGCAGAGAAGAAACCAGAGTAAAGGTGGAGTGGGGTGACTCAGATGGTTTCGAACCTAGGGCACACCCGCTACCCCTTATTCCATCCAGAAGTGACAGTCTCTGTACAGAGGCTGCCCAAGAACACGATGTCACGCCAACAAGTGGAAGCACTCTACGTCGCGTGGCTCGAATGCGGCATGACATGTCCAGTAAAGGGGAACCATGGGCTGCATTAGATGCACCCCCGGGCGCATTACCCCAACCTCAAGCGATGGTAGTGAAGGGACAATACCGACTCTACCGTCAGGCGGATGACTGCAGCCAATTTGTAGAAGAGGCCATATGTGAACCCGTTTCACAGTCCTTCAAGGAACACGGTTGAAAGGGGTTCGAGTGTATACTCGAACACTGGCAGCACTTCCACAGGGTTGTTGCTTTTCGGCTACCTGTTAAAGTGCACAGCCAGTCACAAAGAACTACACCGTGTGCAAGGGGTTGAGCTTTCCATCTGCGACTACAGCGGTGGAACATCTGCTCGACCATCACGCTGAGGAGATGAAGAACAGAAGGACGGCTATTAAAGAAGCGCTTGACGCTAAGGCCCACAAGAAATGGGATAGGGACGCACCAACCAAGGATTCTCTGGGGTACCGCATTCCAGACAAACGGGATGTGGACACCAGAGATGACAGGTCCATTGCGCAACAGATGGTAGTTGACTTCATGGAAGCCTACCACAAGAGAGTCGGGGTGCCACGAATCATCGGCAGAAAGAGGTGGTATACGACTGCCAATCTCGCGAGGGTCGTGGTGGGTTTTCGCCTGCCACGGGTAGATTACACCAAGAAGGGGTGGGAGCCGCCACACGTATCTTGGCTGGAAACATGTAAGACGGACTATGCGAAGTTTATCACTAGTTTCATGGAGTCCAGCGCCCTGCCACCCAAGTTGACCACCGGGTACAGCCAGGTTGTCCAAAGGGCGCCTCCTGCGGACACAGCAAAGAGCAACAAGAGGCCTATCACGGGGAAAGCGGCAACGCATCCCCGGGGCAAGGGAGTCATGGGCCCTCCCAAGCAAGTTCCTCCACCAAGATCCCCAATGATGGAGATGCTACAGGCTAAGTTTAAGGTTAAACAACCCGTGGACCTTATGCCTGCAGCAGCAGCAGCGCCTACAGTAGCGCCTACAGCCGCCGAAGTTGCGACCATCGTGTCTTCAATCTCCGCGTCGCTGGAGAAAAGCACGGGGTCCCGCGGCAAGCAACCAGCAGCAGCAAGCACAGTGACGAGCTCGTCCACTTACCCAGGCAAGGAAACCTCCAGCTCATCAACCAAGGAGCGAGGATCCCCCGAGCCCAAGACACCTGCCAAAGCTACCCAACTCAAGAAGCAGGTGGCGGGCACGACCAAGCGCGCGCGAGACAATTCGACCAGTCCTGCCGCGCCGCACAAGTCAGCCAAGATGGGGACAGGAGCGTTGCTGGATGACTTGCGTTCCAGGGAGAAAGAGTGGCAGACGCGGGCTGCCACCGCAGAAGACCAGCTAAGCACCCTACGCGGCAAATACAGAAAGCTGGAACAAGATCACAAGGAAGCTCGCACGGCATGGGGTAGTGAGCGAGTCAGACTCGTCGCCAAAGAGAGAGCAGCATATGCGCGAGCTGAGAAATACAAGGCCGACACTGTCCAACTCGAGTTAGAGTTGGGCTAGACGCAGTCAAAGCGGGATGCTCTACAGAAGGAGGGGAGGCAACTCAAGCAGAGGAACCTTCTCCTGGATCACCGCATTGCCAGCCTTCAAACTGAAGTAGCAGCAGCACGACGAGCAGCAGTGGAGATGGAGGAGCGATTGATTTCAGAAACCTTGAAGCGCCAATACCGGGACTTCATGCAAGCAAGGACAGCTGTGGAAGCGCAGGTAGAGGCTGATAGGACTTTTGATTCGTATTCCGCCCTGTACGCCTGTGCCAAGCATGCTGTGGATGCCATCGGCGCCGTCACGCTTGAAGAGACCGCTGCAAGACTGCCTGATTCACAGGGCCAAGGCACCCTGGCAGAAGAGCTCCATGTCCTGAACAGTCGTTCAACCTCTCGGATGGAAGTCCTTGAGATGGAGGCTGCGCCCAACGCCAAAGTTTCCCGGCTCCATCAGGAGATGGAAGCGCTCAAGCAAGTTGACCCAGACCAAGGCGTAAGCTGATCGTCGTACCACAGACATGGATCGCATGTGTCGGCACGAGGGATTGAATTCCCGTAGCCTGCCAGACCTGTCCCGGTCTTTCCAAGATGTTGCTGCCGGCCTCTAAGAATACAGGCATCTGCGTGATGCAGAATCAACCGACCCTCGTGCTGCCCGTGGATCAAGAGAACTCGAACATAAGCTCGACAATCTTGTTGAAATGGCATGGCATGTCGAAGACACCTCCACCCCTGTGGAGATGCGGCCAGGCGACAACACTGCGACTCCAACCACAAGCGCGACGACACCAGCTTCGGCGACCGTGAAAAAGACCCGCTCGTCTGCAAGACAGAGAGCAAGGGCATCGCGGTGCGACCAAGAGCAGCACTCGGGCGCGGAGTTGCAGTCCCCGACACTGTCCGACTTAGACAGCGATGCGGGAACAGAGGAGAGCATGCAGGTAGACCTCGCTACTGAGGATGCTTTGTTGGCCAAGACGCCACCACGTGGGGGAGACTCCACATCCAGAGAGTGGGCTCGAACTGGGGACCACGAAATCGTCCAAGTGCTGCATCGCTTTGCCTCGCGGTGAAGAGGTTTAGTGCTGTAGAGCTATGCATTGCAGGGGGGGACCCTGTAATCACAGTTCGCTGGAAGGGCGTGGGTCACAACAAGCTTTTCTTGTGCACCGTGTCGGGTCAATGGACCTTAATGACGGTCACAGGAAGTCGAGGATCGGCTGAGTGTGGTCGGAGCAAGCCCAGCAACGCCGGATGCGGCGCGGCGAAATCTTGGTGGCTGGGACATCAAGGCAAGCAAAGGATCGTCCTCTCAAGTAGGGGAGTCGGCACCCCGAGCTCGTAGCAGTTGGGCTTGTCAGTCCAAGGATGGTCCGACCTACAGTGGTCCCCCTGATTCAGTCACGTGCTAATTGACTCTACATGGTCATCCCATACTCTTAGTCGTGACTTCCCGCCTTATCCCTGATGTAATTCGTTGGTATTCACTATTTTATAGTGTTTACTGTTGTTTTTATGTTGAAGTTATCTCCCCGAAGTTTTACGTCCCAGAGCAAAAGCAGTGAGATAGCTGTGTAACTATAACGCACTTCTGCTCGAACTAGTTGTGCAACAATAATGCGCAACAGTCGTAAAGTTTTAATAAGTACTGCTGGACGGTGTGGGAGGGCTTACTTGTTCTATGTTCAGGTTCCAGGCGCGGCGCAAGTTCCATGGAGTTGGCTGTTCCACTGGACCTCCTGCTGACCAGCGTCAACTCGCGGATTTGCCGCAAAGTGGTCGCGTCTGGCAGTGTCCGGGTGCGTCTAGCGCACGCTCCGTGAAGACCAACCCGTTGACGTCCTGGGATGCTGGCCTCTCACTAGTGGATACCACCGGATTACTGTGTTTTTGTGTTTTACTGTGTTTACTGTGTTTTACTATGTAAATGTCCATGGGGATGCCTCCTTCCCTTATAAGCGGAATGGGTCACCCACATGGATACTGGGGGAGTGTGTAGCAAAACTCGTAAAGTAAGCCTCCAGTGCGAGACTCATTGTAGCATGGTCGCAGACTATAAAAAGCCCCTTATATAAGTTGCACTGGGTAGGTTAGTTTTCCTTGGCTACAAACACCTTGATAGGCATTGTCGTTGTTTATTATGGCCACTGTAGGATTAGGGAACAGTACTCTCTTGTACTGATTCTGAGCCGAATAGCGGCAGTTCTCTCTTAGACGCTGGATGGGCAGCAAGTAGGGTTGTCGACCTATTCCTCGGAATAGGCCCTCATTCACTTGTCTCTCAAGGTTGGCCGGTGGCCTTCCTTCCTCTCGTGGTCTACCTGCGTGGCTGTGTGGAGGGGACGCCTGAAGCAGACGCGTGTCAGCACTGGTGCGAAGTCCCCCTCGTTAGGGGGCCTCTCGTGAAACCCAGGGGTGAACACCGTCTGGGCAGTGGGCAACCGGAACCCAGGCTTGGGCGTACGTGGAGAGCTAGTACACAGCGAGGAGTCAGCCAGAGAACCGCAAGACCTCCCCATGGGCCGTGAGTGGGCCAGTTAAATCAATTTTTAAAATGTCAAGAAACCATGCTTAAAGATGGGGCCATGTTGCAAAGATGACGGGGTCAGGAGGGGAGGGGGGTGCTGAAAAGATGACGAAAGGTGACAAGGGGGGGGCCAAAAGGCCAAAAATGGTGATGTGATTTGTGAACGATCCCTTGTGTCTTATATAATTTAATTTACTCAATGTCTCAGTTATGAAAGTCATGTTGGGATAAATAAATATCAATAGTAGTTATAGAGGTAATCTTAAGTGAATCGTTAAAAACCAACATAAAACATGTAAACAATAGTCATATGTTTAGAAAATATAATGTCATAAAATATTTATAAATTGACATTCCATATATATGTTCCGCACTGTAAAATATATTGTATTGTTATGGTTATGTCTCTGCAGAGCCTAAAAGCTTCAATAAAAAACATTTTTTGAAATTTTTTTGTGATTGGGTACAATATAGCATGGGAAGAAAAAGCATAAAATACAATATAATAGTAGTTGCTTCCCAACACAATCTTGGAACATGGAAATGTATCATGGAATAAATTCTATCCTTTGTACATAACAAGTAATAGCCGAATTGGTTAACAGAAGCATTTATAAACCCTGTAAATATTCTAATAATACCAATAATGGTAAACATCAATCTAGTCTAATGGACACGTTCACTTTCTATCTTATTTAGCCATGACAGTAGATTCTGTCCACAATGTTTCCGACATCACAATAGTCACAATGCATCTCAGTGATGTATGCTCAGATGCCTGCAGCTACATTAAGAATTGTGCCATTGTATTCCAGCTAACAATAGGTGTATTACCAAATGTCTCGTGGGCAACTATATGTAAAGGTACCAATGTTCATTTCCATGATACATGAAACAAAAATTATTTCAAAATTACATATAAAATTAATACCAATTATTTTAAGAGTACATTCTAATATGCCTGTGCTATTGTATGGAAAACTTTACCAAATAGCATCAAAAGCAAAAACTTATGTTAAATATCTATTCAAGAAATATTATACAGAGAAATTTTATTAATTAATCAATTAACTAATTAATCAATATGTATTATTTTATTGACAATTGCTTTCATTTTTGTGTAAGCTTCAGCTCAGCTGCTAAAGCAAGCATCGTTTGTTGGTAACTAACTAACTATGTTTGTATGCATGTCTCTGGACAAGCTAGAGTTTTAACCGTTGCACCAATTTCATTCAAACTTCACACGACTATGAGGTATGAGGCGACACCAAAGGGATTCGAATTTTGGGCACTCTGCCAATTAAATTTTGCTTTCTAGAAGCACTTTTATGACATTTTTAATGATATTCAATGCACATAGCCCACAAAGAAAAAAATCAATATTCAACCAAGCAGCAAAATTGATTATTGGATTTGAAACTAATATTGATTACCATCTTGTTATTCAGTACTATTGTATGGCAACACAAATATCTTTTTTTGCTGGATATATTGATTCTGATTGATTCTGATCTTTTCTCCTCAAATTGTCGTTATAGCGATGCAGTGTTCTTTAAACACTTTTGATCTAGTTTAAATTGCATTGTAACACTCATAGTTTATTACACAAAATGTTAATATTTGTATAAATAATTGAATATAGTTAAAAAATTGTAATTAGAACATTCATGGGGTGGAACTTGATAAGTAATCCACTTTATTCCACCCCCGCCATCTGCTATGGTAATTTTGACTATTCTAATGTTTTTAAAATTTGTGTTAATTGATTTGTAAATATGGCAAAGAAAATAAATAAAAATAAATAAACAAAATTTTGAAAGGCTGTGGAATCTAACTTGTGGTCTTTTGTTCACTCCATCATGTGTAGGCAGGCGCACTAGGTCACTGGACTAACCTTTCCTATAGATTTGTCCAGACTTGTATAACTAACAGTATACTATTGAAGCCCATTTGGCCGTTTGCCACCTTGATACTATTTTTTGGCCTCCATACAGCCTCGATCCTTTGTCTCTTTGTCCTGAAATTTCTATCATCATGTTGAGTGCCCTTTGCTGCCTTACAAGACATCCTTTGTGCCCTGGCCACCTTCTTTTTTACACTAATTAATATATAATTATGCAAAGTGGCTGTTACCTACTTTTTGGCTACCACCCCTATGAATCTCGAACATTTATTCCCCTTTGCTCTTATCGGTGGCGTTTCAGGCTTCAAAACTGACCCTTCCCTGCCTTACTACTGTGTGCATGTTGCCATATGAAACATACCTTTCATTCTCTCTACTAATTTAGGCCACTGCTTTACCTAACCTGCTTGGCAATGTTGATTCGACGAAAATGTGATTTTTCCTCTCCCCTGCGCTCACCACTACAGTTTTGTCACTTAAAAAATCGTCAACTTGAGTTGCATCAGTAATGTAGATTATGGGTCACAAGCCGCACACATTCAATTATGTCATCATTTATGAGAAAACTGCTTTGAAATGGTCAAAAAATACCCTGCACTATAACGGGAAGTAATCATAACAGAATATGGCTCAGTCACTCACTGAACATGGACGCCTATGGTTGAATTTCTGCACTACAGTTACGTCGGCCGTATGCCTGCTACACACGCTGTTCTGTGCATCTCTTTGATGTTCCTTGATTTTGAAGTTTTTCTTAGTAGTTTAATAAAATCAATAGAGGTTTCCCTAGAAGTAACAGGTGTGGTAGATTCATATTTTTGTCTCACGGGTTTGAATATCCAGTGGTCAAACAAGATGATATTTTTATGGCCAGTAATATTTCACCAAGACTATATACTCCTCGAAATTGTCTCCGTGGGAGAAGGGAAGCTAGTAATGATACCAATAATTTTATTCATATGGTGCTTAAATCCATAATTTCAGAAGCGCTACACAATAGCAATAATATAAAAAAATAATACAAATGCAATAAAATCCAAAAACAATTGTTAAACATACATTACGAGTTCATAGAGTAAAATGACATAAGACATT
>JAGTTF010005020.1:0-12399 GCA_019095985.1 Streblospio benedicti | reverse complement strand
ATTCAGCGGAACCTTGTGTTCTCCTATCAGTGTTGACACCTTAGCAAAATAATTTTGGCCACATTTGGATTAGGGATTCAGTACTCTCTTGTACTGTTTTTAGCTGAATAGCGGCAGTTCTCCTTGTCGCTTGTCGGAAGCAGTAGGGCTGTCAACCTATTCCCTTGGGAATAGCCCTTTCTTAACTGTTGCCTACAGAGGCTAGCCGGTAGCTACCTCTCTCAGCGTGGACCTGGTCCTGCGTTGCACTGCGTAGGGGACGCCTGAAACAGTCCAGGTCAGCACTGGTGCAAAGTCTTCCTCCTGGAGGTCCTTTGTGAAACCCTGGGTGTCACAAGTCACCCTACAACCGTAGTTTGGCAGACGGCTGTTCACGGTAAACCTAATACACAACGAGAAGCGTAAAAGGGTTCTGATCACGCTGCGTGCATCCAGTGGTATGTACACTGCACGCACAGCTATAGGGAAATAGTCTCGTTGGCCGATATGGGTCACATGGGCCAGCTCGAACGTGTTTTCTAATATGACTTTTTCTCATCCTTAGGTGATGTGGAAAAGGAATCAAGTTCTTCCCAATTTCAAATATTGTCCCATGGGGGTTATTTTCATGAAAGTTTGCCGACTCTCAAAGATTTTACGAAGGGTCAAATTTAGGGGTAGGGAAAATATAAAGCTAATTTCTGTATGTTTAGAATTAGTATTTGCATTCAAATGGGGTATCATTGGAAAGGTCAACCTGTGTAGCACATGTTTATTTCATTATTTACAAAGTGGTTCCACTACCCATTTGTATCTACGCAACCTGCCGTGTTAACATGGCCGGCAGGGTTCCACAAGAAAACATAGACTGGAGGCTTTACGGTCTTCTTGACATGCATACCCACGTACCTCTCGGCACTAGTTGATGTGTCCAGCCGGGATGTTGATTGGTCCTGCAACCCGGGCAGATCCTACGCTAGGTTTCGGTCCGGTCGCACTCCTGGAACAAATGGTGTGACCTCCCGTTTCATGACCAAGCCAATCTGGTCACTAGCCTGCTTCATGCAGGCGTACATCGCCGCTGCATAGGTGTCAAATGTGGGATCTCCTTCCACTTGTTGATCCAATGCATCCCAGGCTTTAAGAAACTCTTGTTGCTGGGTCTTGAGGGCTGTAGAAACGGCAGTCCAAGACTGCTCCAAACCCCCTCGGACCACTGGCAGGTGATTGGGCAGGGATCCTGTGGAGGCCCACAAAACTTTATTCTGGCTGGGGACGTGACGCAACTTCAGTTTCCGTTGGGAACTTGGTACATTGCGCGCCGCGGTAGAGGCTCCAGCTCCTGCTCCAAATCTGCGATCTGCCCGTGTGCTTGTGTCAGGTCGTTCTGCAAAGTGGGGACTTGAATCCCCAAATCACAATTAGTGTCAATGAGTTGTGACACACACAGATGCAACTTCTCTGCCTCCACTGTCAGGGTCTGTACCTGTTTCTCCGCTTGCTTTGGCTGGTACTTGTACTTCCGGGGAGTGGCTCTGCTGTTGAGCTTGTCCGCAACGAGCGACTGTAGTCTTTTGTGAGGGTGGCGTGCTGACTGCACAAGGCGGGTAGCTCGTTCTTCACCATGCGTACAGCCCGATCCTGCCACTCTCAGCAAGTGTTGCGCAAGTCGTCTACCAGACTTCCGGTGCCGGTGGCTCTCTTGGTGTTCTTCCGCGTGGCCGGGGGACTTCCCAAATGCGAGTCTGGTCTGAATCGCTGCAAAGCACCGGCCCACCCTCATATGGAAATAGACCAAATGCTCAAAAACAGACTCAAGCCCCTTCCATCCATGTTTCCAGAAAGATGGCGATGTGAGATGAGATAGCCACGGGCTATGCCCTGAAGATGGTTGAATGGGGGCCTATTCTCCACAGGAGAATATGTTGGCGGCCCTACCTATGCTGTCCGAACCAGCAAGCATTACATCTAAAGCCCTAATGGCTTTCTCAGTACTAGTGGTAGTGTAAAGAGTACCTAATCTTACAAGTGTCCATAGTGAACAAAACAACCTTACAGGTGTGTGTAACGTGGGATCTTAATACCTAGTACAGTGCAACTTACTATTATAGAAGCCTACTTTTTACTCTGCAGCTACACGTCCAGAGAATCTAACTTAGTGAGATCGTCATGAAGACGGGGAAATTAACTCGCTGGTCCAAGTATCATCACCTGCCATTGCGGAAGAGCCTTATGCGAGGGTGCATCGGGTGCCACCCATGGCTCGCATCCTTTTACCAGGCATTGCATGCCCACCTCAAGCACGCCGCGAAGAGGTCCGACAAGGACTGTTGCGTGATTTCTAAATGAGGTAGCCTCCAAGTTCCATGTCTCGTAACCGGCACCGTCACATCTAGGTACAACTTGGGGTATGCACGATGGCCTAAGTTGGTGACCATGTTTAGTACTGCATCCCAGCGGTTATCATCTTTCCCTACGCAGTTTCGTCGGTCCTCTGCCATCATGGCTTTACAGACTCATATCCCCCTGATTCCACAAACTCTCCGCCAGATAGCCTCGTATCCTTTACGACAGAGGTCCTCTTCCTATCCTTGAAGTATCTGGGTCCTTATATCCGCGTCTTCCTCAGCAAAACTCCACCTGAAAGGATCAAAAATCACAACATGCGTGTGTGCCCTTCAACAGACTGCTGAAGAGTGTTGGAGTGTAAACAAAGTGGGCCATGGGGCACACAATGCATCCTGTCAGGTTACAACCTACTCGACATAGCAGAGACTAAGGCTGTAAGGCCACTAGGCCAATGAATTGCATACACAGACATATCATATGGGCGAATACAGAATATCTGTGCTTACACTCGTCCAATTCATTAATGCTGTCCACAGCAGATTTTAGGTTTTTGGTTGCTGAGCACTTTAATCAGTTGTCACTCTCTCAATTTTTTAATTTTCAAGTAGAAAAAAATTATGTTTGAAATTTAAGACAGTTTTCAGTTTTAAATTATTTCCTGGGAGAGCATACCCATGAAAAAATGTACACAAAAACGGGACTAGAAATACAAATCTTAAACAAAACAAATACGAATAATATTAAAAGCGCAAATCAAAAGTCTTTAAAAATAATAAATTTATTACTGTAACAAAACCCATAGTTCTGTTAGGGCCTCCAGTGTGCAGTCATACAGGTCACTGCAGAGTATAAAGTAGGTGTCTATAAGTTGCATTGGACTAGGTATTATGATCCCATGTTACATGACTGTAGAGGCATTCTCAATCACTTCTTGAAAAAGGAGATGAAGATCAGTGATCAGGATATGGCAAAAATAGGTTATGATCGTGTACATCGAATGGGGAAAAAGGGTGCCAACAAGAGGCGTCCAATTGTTGCCAAATTCAATCCAGTGGATGGCAAAAGGATTGTCATGGAGCACACTAAAAACTTAGACAGAAAAAAGAAATTTGGTGTAAATGATCAATTACCAAGAGAGCTGTAATCAAGACAAAAGAAACTCATGCCTGTTTTCAAAGACGCTAAAAAGGAGAAGCAGCAACCAAAGTGGCAACTTGACAAATTGATGATTGGGAAGAAAGTTACAACAGCTCACAAGGATACTGTTATGGACATCAATTCAGCTACCACTGAAATTGCCTCTACTATGGTGGTAAAACATGCACCACCAAAATCATATGAAGGCAGCTCCTTCCGTGGACATAATGTAAAGGTGGACAACCAGGATGAAATAGTACCAGCTCTGCATGCGATCTACAGTGATGAAAGGGTTGCTAGGGCAACGCACAACATATATGCATACAGACTGAATAATGGGGCCGAACATTGTGAGGATGACGGTGAATGGGGCGCTGGACAGGTGTTGCTCCAAATACTCCGTGAACATAACGTCACCAACAGACTTGTATGTGTGACTCACTGGTATGGGAAAAGACACTTGGGCAGAGCGCGTTTTGATTACATTAAAGATGCAGCTTTGACGACTCTTGGTTTGCTTTAAATTGTAATTAATGTCTGCTATTGCAATCATTATAATTTAGTTTTTGTGTGTGTGTGTGTTTATGTATATATATTCTTTCAAATACCTACAACATGCTTGTATGTTTACAAAGTTACCCATGAATACCGGTATTAAAATACTAAGCAGATTATCTTAAAGCTGTGTAGGAACAAAATTCGCAGCTGGGTACATTTACTTAGACATGAGTTACATAAAATATATAAGATTAATTACATAAGAAATTGTATGTGCGAAGTACATGTATACTGTCATTCATTTGTATTTCATTTACAATATGTACCATTAACACATTCATTGTTTGTACATATATATCCCTTTAGATGGTCGCAGACTATAAAAAGCCCCTTATATAAGTTGCACTGGGTAGGTTAGTTTTCCTTGGCTACAAACACCTTGATAGGCTTCGTCGTTGTTTATTATGGCCACTGTAGGATTAGGGAACAGTACTCTCTTGTACTGATTCTGAGCCGAATAGCGGCAGTTCTCTCTTAGACGCTGGATGGGCAGCAAGTAGGGTTGTCGACCTATTCCTCGGAATAGGCCCTCATTCACTTGTCTCTCAAGGTTGGCCGGTGGCCTTCCTTCCTCTCGTGGTCTACCTGCGTGGCTGTGTGGAGCTGGTGCGAAGTCCCCCCGTTAGGGGGCCTCTCGTGAAACCCAGGGGTGAACACCATCTGGGCAGTGGGCAACCGGAACCCAGGCTTGGGCGTACGTGGAGAGCTAGTACACAGCGAGGAGTCAGCCAGAGAACCGCAAGACATCCCCGGGGCCGTGAGTGGGCATAGCCCGCAAACGTCACCCCAGAAAAGATCGCAAAATAAAGATATTACTAAATTCAAGTCCAAAGAAATTTATTGGAATTTCATCAAAAAGACAACACCAACATGTAAAATGTCTTGGAACAAAATGGACATAAGTTTAACAGACTCTGAATGGAAATACATATACACACTGATACATACATTAACTCAAAATTGTAAATTAAAAGAATTTCAGTATAAAATTGTGAATAATGTTTATGCCTCAAATAGTGTAGTGGCAAAATTTGATAAAAGTATTGACCCGAAGTGTAACCTGTGTAACAAGACTAACAATACATATCATTTCTTTTATGAGTGCAAAAAAGCAAAACAGTTCTGGACTGAATTTCAAAATTGGATTGGCAGAGTCTTCCACCCTTTTGAAATTGTAGATAAAAATATTCTATTCGGTATTATTGATGATAAGATGTACTTGTGTAACTTTTTTATTTTACATGCAAAATGGTTCCTTCATACGGAACACAAAAATTCTAAATCGGAAATTCAATATAAACCTAAATTTATACAATTCCTAATGTGTATTAAGCATATACTTAATGTTGAAAAGCAACTGTATATTAAAAAGAACAAGCTATCTGAATACAATGAATTATTTGCCTGTGTCGAACAAATTGAAAATTGATCATGATCTCTCAATCTCTAAATAAGTAATTCTGCGAATGGGTAACAAATGTTATCTAATGATTGGATTGTAAATCTAAGGACTATCTATATATATATATGTATGTGTGTGTATGTGTATGTATATATATATATATATATATATATATATATATATATATATATGTGTATGTGTATGTATATATATGTATGTGTGTATGTATGTATATGTATGTATATATATATATATATAATAATTGTCAGCATAGTGTTGGTGGGATCTGTCAGTGCTGGCGTTGGTGGGTTTTTCTTTTTTTGGTAGTGGTTCTTTTTTTTAGCAACGTTAAATTAGATATATTTTATTTCATTGACAGAATATATTGGTGAATGGCAATGAAAAAAAAACTAAGCCTATAGCACACATATGGTGTCGCATAGTGGCAGGATTTCAGACAAAACATCCATAACATAAAAAATTATCCCCTTTATAAGAAAAAAAAATTGGCGTTTCAAAAATTACATAATTACTTTACAAGGAAAAAAAGATTTTATCTAAAAACAAAATATTGAAAATATTAAGAATATTTATGAAGCTGATACTACACAGCTAGTGTATATAATTTTACGATCGATCGTACATAATCCGTAGACCATAATCATAGACCTGTAAACTTCAAACCATTTTGACACCACCTCCCCCCAACAAAAAAAAAAAAAATGTAGAAGAAATGAAAAAAAAAAAAAAAAAAAAAAAAAAAAAAAAGTAAACCATGAATATTATTTATCATGACCACCATAGATCAATGTTTTAATCTGTGAATCATGCCGCTATTTAATGGTAGTAAATAGTTTGAGCTTTTCACCAATATATTTTGTTTTTTTAAATAAAAAAAAAAAAAAAAAAAAAAAGCACCCCAGGGCCGACTCAGTCAAGAAGTAGGCGGTGATGGGACAAGGCCGACAATAGCGCATATTGTCACTTTCTTCACACAGCTTTAATTGGTGGAAGCCCGTCCAATGGTCGTCCTTTCTGTGCAAATAGCTGCTTTCTGGCAACATTCACATATTCTTCACTGCTTGTGCGATCATACAGCAAAATCACAAATCGGTCCAGAACATCATGGTTGTCATGCACTAAGCTGAGATCGGGAGTTGATGTTAATGCACAAAGTGCTGGAGTCACCTCATCGTATGAGTTTCAGATGTTCCAGACAATGCGTTTTCCACGGCCACCAAAGCATGAAACTGTATCACAGCCACTATGTAGAAATGGCAAAGCTGTGCAGCGATCCGGACCAAGTGCATTAGACATATGATGTGCAGGGAGGTATCGAAAACTCTAGCCTGTACTAAATGCAATCCAAAGCTCATCAATGGTAAGCTGTGGAACAGCTGCAACAGCTAACACTACTACGTCAGAGTCAACTGTACGGATCATTGCTTTACAACAACCTTGATTTGTTGCATCGTGTACATGCATGAAAATGCGGGTATCTGCTTCCTCCTGAGTACAAGGAGCAAGTTCTGTGGTATCCCTTGGCTGTGTGCAGAGTACATCATGGTGGTGTGTGGTGATCACCTGAAACGGGGTTACTAGTTTTGCTATTTGCATGCTCAAAAACGTGAAGAGTTCCACCTTGTTGGCATCATTCCTCAAAAACTCTTGCCAATTCTTATGGGGTGTATTCAAAGACCCCACCTGCCTACAACTTCCTTTTTACCTCTTGTACTATGTGTATTTTCTTTCAGACTGCCATCTACATATTCATCCCACACCGCATCTACTCTCTGCACACATTGTAGCTGTGTAGTGATATATGGTAGGAATATCTGGGAGGTATATTCTGAAAAGGTACGTGCAGTGCTAGGCTTCAGAATATTCACTAATGCTGCTCCATTCAGGATGACAACATTCACAGAAGCGGTGTTATCATATAGTTATTCATTTGTCCTGGATTCCTCGGTTGGGGTGGGAACCAATTCTTCTAGGCAGCTTACTATGTCAGACTTAGTTCCTAACCTCAGCTTGCCCATATGCGAAAGTGATGGAGGGCCTGATTCTCATGGGCAAAAAACTCATCAAGGTTGCCATCACGTGTTTGGCAGAATATGTACAAACTGGAGAAGAGCAAACAGTCACTCTTCACGGACGACAGCAGTTGCTTTTCTCTTGACTGTTTCTGTACTAGTGGACGACTGAAAAGGGGAAATTTGATTTGTTTTATTGGATCATTAACATTTTTTTATTTGTCACCAGACGTTCTTTAACAAATGCATCATACTGCTCTTGCCCTTTTTTCCCCAGTGTGCGCATTGTTCTGTGTACAGCTGGATCAGGGAGCTCCCTGGTGTCCAAGACAAGCAAATCACCACTCTCTTAAGTGAATGGGTTTCCCATTTCTTCAATTACACAACTGAGGGTATCAACTTGGTCGAAAAATATTTTCTGTGTACTTCCTGTTTGTTCATGATGACGACGATCTGACTCTAATTCATCCTTTTCTATAGATGTTTGAAACTCCTCAATCAGACGAGCCATCTCTGGTTCTGACACCATTCATCTTTGTAAGGCTGTGGTGTTCTGCTTTGAGCCTACAGCACCTCCATCTCCCTTCACACAGGCATTGTTTTGTACGTGGGCTTGGTCTGTAACTATATTAGAAAATGCTTGCTTGGTTTTCTTCACAGTGAAGTTTCCATCCACGATCTCCTTGTATATAGCAGGATGTTTACTTCCAAGAGTTGTCATGTCACGTAAATGCACGGAAATCCACCGTGCATAGTTGGTGTGGTCAAGAAAAAAAACCAAGGCACAATCTTTGATAGTGAATCTACATATAGTTTGAATTTTAATTTTTATGAGAACCACAGGCGTATAGTCAGGAAGTTCAGGGGTTCAGCTGAACCCTGCTTTTGAACGCAAACCCCTGTGGCTGCAGTGGGGGAGCACTCACGCAGGAGCACTGACTACTTACTTTGTACATCTTTCTGAACCATTAATAATTGTTCTTATGTAAAATTATCAGTTCCCAATAACATATTATTATTATTACAAGTTAGTGCAACGAACTATTTATATTTATGGGCAAAGTCATTACTCATTAATTAGACAGTGCATATTAGCACTTTGGCTTAAAGCCTTCCTAAAATCAATGCACTCAACAGGCTTCGTTGCATCCATTGTGTGTTCTTTGGAAATGTTTGGTTGTATCTTATTGTTTAGGTGACATAGAAATACAAAAATGTCACTTCTTATAAATTAAAAAAGTAACTTTAAAAAGCATCAATTCGTGGTATCAATAAAAAAACATTTTGTAGATAGATTGCAGAAAACCATAATAAACAAAATGGGAGGTGGGTATATAAAATCAAATCAGACTATTTTACACAATAAAGGAAAAGCAGCATACTGTTTGTAGTACAGATACTGAGTAATATTGTGCTGCAGGGATTATAATTTCTTCAGCGTCACGCTCCAGTAGTTTCCGTTGGTCTTCAGATATTCAGTATAATGTTTATTATTACAATTTCCCAATATGAATATATTATTGTTAAATGTTTACATATAATATTTCATATGCAAGTATAGTGCAACAAATGATGTATTTTTACATTTTTCTTCCAGACAGACAAACAGTTTTGATTCCCCATATCGCTCCCCGCCCCTCTGCCTTAATTATGGCTAGCCTGGTCACAAAGACACTCAAGCATAACACAGGGGATCAGCAAAATGATATAATTCATCAACTCAACTAACAGTAAAACGCCAGTATCTATTTTGAAATAGTATATGCAACTGATAAACAGATTTTTCATTATAATTAAGTTGATTTTATAGTAGCATTGGAAAGGAATACAATTAACCCTCTCGCAGCCAGACGTAAATTCACTATGATACCCCTGAGTGCCAGACACGCATTTTGCGTGACGTGTTATTCACAGTGGGGATCTTCCATTGTCACAGCTGAAATATGATCCTTTGCAGCTCTTACATTTTTCATCAGAACATTTTCACATTTACCGTACACATTCAGGAGATGGTCTAGTTTATTATTTTCACCATTATAAATAAAGATACATACAGCATCAAGTTAAATTTTGAAAATTTTGAGCAATCGCCCATTCATTTGAAAACTTCCTCGAGTGATTTTAAATGTCGTAATATCAATAGAAATTTTAAATGCAGCGACATTTGATCTAGGATACACGCGAAAAGCAACATAAACCACCCATATTTCATAATGATATATTTTTACTTTCAATATTACAGACCAAAAATGTGTTCAAACATTGATTTCTTCATCGCTTTGACAAGCTTCACTTGATCACCCGACAAAAACATCATCCGTTTTGATAGAAATACTAGATATTCGAGGTCCATACTTATTGGGTAGTATGCCAAACGCTTTATGTGTGATCAGGTATCCAAGATACAATAAGATGAGGCATGGATGGCGAATAATATGATAATTCTTCTTCAAAATGTTTACGTTCGTCACATCATGGCCGAGCTTACCAAAAACCGGTGATTCCCGGAAATCAGCGTTGCGCAGCACGTGGCACTGGTATAGATTCGTAAGAGCACTCTTGATAAAGGCTTATAGGCATCATTTAGCCATGTCACGGTAGTTTTCCAGGCGATTGAACCTAAGAATACCGGGTTCATGTTTCACAAGGTTTTCATTGATGTATGACAAGCCATGGTAATGTTTACGCAAAGAAGAGTTTTTCATGGCTCAAATATGAAGCAGATAATGCGTGTTGGGTGGGTAAATAATCGTTCTTGCGAATAGAATTAGAATATTAACACTATGCTGCTTATTTCCTTCTAGAAATATATAAGAATGTCAAGGTAAAGTTGTTGTTGTTCACACACAGGAATTTGAGACTAGAACCACGAGTATTTGTTTATGAAATTGCAGACAAATTCAAACAGTTTTTTCTGTAAACTCAAGTGCATATATGCGCCCCGTTACTAAAGATACGTATATTCTGGGATGCAAATAAGCACCCTGGCACGGAAAGGGTTAATACATGTAGGTTGAAAAGACATGAATACTGATTTGCAGTAATATCTTTTTGCCACCCTGTAATGGTGGCAACTTAAAACCTGTGAAATTTTGAAAAATTATGATTTTCAATTCTTTTTTTAGAAATATCATTTACACAACTCTAATTATTTGTCTTTATTATTGATTTTAGGTATGGTTTATAGATAAATAAAGAACATATAATCTTAAGATCAGGAATTGTTTATTATAGCTTCACAACCCAATATTGACTATAAAATTAAAAACTTACAAAGCAATCTAGCATGAACAAATTAATTCAAATTTAGTATTTTTCACTATTACTATTTAACCAAGGTTATTTGAGTAAAACTAATGATGGATTATCGTTTAAAAAAATTCGACTTTACATGACTCCAATGCCAAATCAAATAATGATTTCTGGCAGCCAATCTGGCGGCATACAGGTACAGCACAGTTTGTACAGGAGGACGAGTACATTTGTCGCAGGACCAGTAGATGTGAGGGTTACCATCGTGTGAATAGTACTTTTTTGTTTGACCTATTTGACAACCTAACCTTTGAGGGTGAACAGAGCAAAGCAGAAAATGAGACTGCTTTTTGCCTGAGTCATATCCTTTAAGTGTAGACTACTGACCTTCACTGGCTCAAACACTTAGATTGATAACTGGTTACTTTCAAATCATATCCTCGTTTGGTTTGCTGTATGAAAAAACTCCTTCTGTTTTATATATTGCAACAATCCTTAGATTTTTGGGGGGCACTTGTCATTAAGAAAATCATTTTTTTTAAAAATATAACATTATTTTTTTATCCTGCTGACTGTGCCATGTATGGTAAATTGAAGGTTATTTACCCCTTAAAACATAAAGCTATATACTGGTGCATTACATAATTATTAGACAGGTCAGTTTAGACACTGTAAATAATTTACATTCTTAATGGCGTGCATTTAACCAGATGGGGGCATGTGGGGAACCAGAAATGTTTCACCTATGTCAAAGGGAAGGACCACAAAAGTTCTAACTATACAACGGGGGAGGAGAAGAAAAGTTTCAACCAGTGTAAAAATCTTGCTTTGAAAGTGGAACTATTGATATGTCGATAAACAAAGTGCAAACACAATTACTGGGTTTCTTACATAATAATACACCATGATACACATCTGTGCACAGATATCTATTGAAATCAATACTGCCATTAACAAATACAAAATAGCTATTGTGCATGTTAATGAAATCATTCAGATGTTTTCGAAATGTATATTGACACTATGAATGGGGCCTGCACTCACTTCATGTACACCACTTTGTGATTTTGTTCTTACTAAATATCTAATTTGTAGCAGCTGCTTTCTCAATCAATATAACGTCGCCGTATGAGGTCTTAGTCCCTATCTAAATAATAAAACTAAGTATGATGTTTACTATAAGAATAAAAAGGACTATTGTGCATAATGTATGATAAAGAAAACATTCAGAAGTTTTAAAAACATATATTTTCTGAATTAATCCATACTTCAGTCTGTTAAATTGCCCTCTAAATGTATATATTTACAGCAAACGTCATACCTTGAAAAATATGGTAGTGTAAACTGTTTACCCCTGACATGCTGTCACAGATCAGGCAGCACACACCTGTGACCTCATTATGTTACATGTATCTTCCTTGCATGCCCGTGACCGAGTCACCATGACCTGTAGGAGGCTCACTGTCTCCTGACAAAAGGTCAGTATATAGAGAGCAAGACTTCCCCCCTGGGGATGGCAAGCACTCTCAGTGCACTGTACTGGGAATGAGGTCCTGATCGTGTACTGCCAAGCCAAGCCAAGCAGTCGCGATACACATCCCAATAACCTATACAGACGCCACGGAGGGCTGGTCAATTCAGGGATAGAATCAATTTTGAGAGACTGAATGTTGCAACTATACCATTAAA
>JAGTTF010005019.1:0-17664 GCA_019095985.1 Streblospio benedicti | reverse complement strand
GGGGATTATGGATTTATTTGTCTAGAAATTTAGTTATGGCTGATGAAGGTTCTTTTCACCTTATGGAAAAATGTCCTCTACATATTACTATTTGGCATAGACAGATATCTACCTAGTGTTTCGTGATATTTATTCAAATATTACTTATATATGCCATAAGATAATACTTATTATATATCTGGAATGTACATCATGTAATGGAATCATAATATTAATGAATGTGTGATATCTGCTCTGTATCCTTTTAATGCCACAATTAAATAGAAAATATTAGAATTCTGGTATGAAAAGTTTTAGCTGCGGCGATGAAATATTAGACCCACAAAAAAAGTGGTGTATCAAAAACTTGACTGAAACCCCCCGCTCGAAATGGAATATCGTTTTTTTTTGGAAGGGTGACAAAATATACATCATCCCTTACTTATATTTTCAGAAGATAAATATTACTTATGAGTCATAAAAATTATATGATCTATGGTGAACGTAGACCAGTAGGATTATGGATTTATTTGTCTAGAAATTTGGTTATGGCTGATGAAGTTTCTTTCACCTTATGGAAAATGTCCTCTACATATAATTCTAAGAAATTGAGTCTTAATTAAGGGAACTGAGGGCGGAATAAACGTTCGTTGCTAAATTTCGAGAGCGTGAGGCCACTATCTAGTTTGACAAGGGTGTATGCGCAGTAATGATGCACATACGGTTCATTTTATTCCTGTTCAAAAGATCAAGCATAAGAATTCCTTATGACAAGTCAAAAGATTATTTGGGGAGACAATGAGTGCGATGCAGATTCTTATTTTCACACTTACAACTCATAATATGCTACATTTTGAAAGAAATATATATCAAAGAGTCACTGGTTTTTATCCTCATCAATTCTGAATAATATTGACGAGAGATACAGATCACATCGTTATCACTCAATGCGGGCCGTCTATGAAATATCCTTTGATGACTGACTGCATATTTGGTTTATAATTGATCTGACACATGAATTCGTGATGGGTATGTTATTATAATTGTAAAGAACGTGACGTGAAAGAACGTACTTGTCAGTATCCGCATGTCAATTGTTGTTTTTTAGCAAGTTGTATGTCGTATACTTACGATGTACCTGTTAAAACACTTACATAACGAAAACCAGAAGTATCATTATTGTTTCTATATAATTATTTGATTTGTCTTGATTTTAAATTCAAGTATTTCACATAAAGTAGGGGACACAGTTGATCCTAAAATTTTGGAAAAGGAAAGAGAGGATATTATTGTGTTCACAGATGATGTTTATGATGAGGTTGATATTATTAAAGAAAAGGTGATGGTGAAAATAAAAATATTGTTGATCAACCTGAATTAATTAACTCATTAAATGAGAATGTTGATTCCGAAATAAAGTTGAATGAATTGGGCTCAAACACTGAACTTGAGGTTTTATCAAACACTTGTTGGTATTTATCCTGCAGAGTTGGTGCATTGAACACTGAATTTTAGTTGATTCAGGCAGTGCTTTCACAATAGTTGATAATGAACGTTTCAACAGCATACCTGAAAATAAAAGACCATAGTTAGAATATACTGATTTGAAATTAAAAAGTGCAAATGGACAATATCTCAAAGTACCTGGTCAAACTAACATGAAATTGCACATTGGTGATCATGATTTTGATCATAATGTGAAAATTGTCACTCTTGGTGATAAAAGTGCAATTACTGGGTTAGATTTATGGAACAGGAAAACTGTGTTATTTGGATTAAGAAAGGTACCATGCAAATTGGATCAAAATGTATCAAAGTGCTGTTGTACAAAATGAAAGATAAAATGGCTGGTTGTGCAAGAATTCAGTTAGTTGATAAATTAGTGATTCCACCAAGACAGTGTTTAGTATTTTATTACCAACTAACTCATTTACAGTGCGCCAAAACTATAGTACAATGTAGCTTTTTTACACATATGTTATATACAGTAATATATATAGTATAGACGACAGTTTATACACAGCAAATATACAATCAGTATGGAACAGAATATTCTACATCTCCCCCTCCCCACCGACCACAAGCTAACAGAAATGGGGGTCGAACATATGTAAATTATCCACTCACTGGTTTGTATGTATGGGATTTGCCATGAGATATACACAATTCTTGTCAAGGCATTTTAATGCGACTACTCCTGCGAAGTTCAGGTTGTGCAATGGAAGTCTCTGTTACATTTTGTGATACTGCATGGTTTATTGTCTGTTGTGCATTAGGTGTACAGGGGTGTTAGCTCATGCACATAGGGTTTTGGAGAATATACGGACGAATCAGAGCAAACAGGTTGAATACGACGTAAAAACCTTCTATTTCGAAGAGTGCATCGGCCTGACCCATCCATGCGAACAATGTATTGCCTGTGATCACCCTTTTTCTACGATTACACCAGTCTTTTCCCATCGATTTGGTCTCGGTCCAGTCTGGTTTTGCACAGATACATGATCCCCTATGCAGAGTTCGGGTAAATGCTTGGTGTGTTCATTAAAGGTTTCAATATTTGTGATGTTCCTTTTTGCAAGGGCCTTTTCTCTCTCTTCAGCAACAATGCGCCATTCTGGACGTATCTTACAGGCATCTTTCATTGTTGGTAGACAATCTTTGAGGTTTCTACCGTATAATAGTTGTGCTGGTGACAGGTTGATATCTTGCAATGGGGTGTTACGATGTTGTAGTAAAGCTCTTGCTACTTTATCATTATTCATACATCCGTTGCTGCTCACATTATCATACAAAATACGTTTGGCCACTTTGACAGCCAATTCTGCACGGCCATTGCTTTGAGGGTAGTATGATGATGACTGTCTGTATTTGACACCCCAGACTCTTAGGAACTGTTGAAATTGTGTTGATGGAAAAGGTGGACCACCATCAGTTGCAAGTTCATTAGGTACTCCATAAATGTGAAACAGAGTTCTGAAGTGTTTAATAATGCCAGATGCATTACAATCGCCTTGTTCGCACTTCGCAA
The DNA here is from genome assembly GCA_019095985.1 of Streblospio benedicti. Taxonomy (NCBI): domain Eukaryota; kingdom Metazoa; phylum Annelida; class Polychaeta; order Spionida; family Spionidae; genus Streblospio; species Streblospio benedicti. Next base: position 14,657 of record JAGTTF010005019.1, on the reverse strand, counting down.
TAATCACCCATCCTGTGTATCTGTCTGCATACACAATATAGTTTTGACCATATAACTTAAAAAAGTCCGCGACAACTTGGTCAAAAGGATATTCTGGGGTAGGAGATGGTATCATGGGTTGGCTTGGCTGCGACGGGGCAATCCTATTACATGTCACACACTGAGCTCTTCGTGATGATATAGCAGCATTTATTCCTGGCCAGAAAACACTGGCCCGTGCCCTGGCTTTCATCCCGGCCACACCTTGGTGTGCAGAATGAAGGGAATCTAGCACTTCTTTACGTAATGATTTTGGAATTACTATTCTGTTATTATATAGCAGCACTCCATTCACCACGGAAAGCTCATTTCTATGTTTCCAATATTGTTCTAAAACTGTTGCTAGACCTTGTTTATCTTCAGGGAATCCATCAAGTGTAGTTTTGATAATCATTTGACTGTCTTCGTCATTTGCTGTTGCATGTTTTACTCTATCCAATGTGATAGCTTGAACGTCAATACCGTCAGTGTATCCAGCTCCTGCCATACATGCAAATACTGTAGCTTCTATGTAATGCTCAGATTCCACACAGTTTCCAACATCATTCTCTCATGGGGAGCTTCTAATCACGGTCATTAACACGGAACCCACACTAGAGGTTGGGTAGGCATCTGGACCAGCATGGCATACCCCGGCAATATGCCTGATAGAAAATTTGTATAATAACGTTTTTCTCCTTCAAATTGAACAGCCGTGGGTGTTTTATCTCTTCTAGCTGCAGTCTCCAAATATCTTTACCAAGGGCTTGTGGTCAACAACATCAACAACCAAGTTTGGACATCCAAGTATGAAAATACGGCACTTCTCTAGAGCATAAACTACTGCGAGAGCTTCGCCCTCAACTGGTGCATAGCGCGATTCTGCTTCTGTTGTGAACCTAGATCCAGCAAATACAAGTTGCCATCCATTCGTGCAACAGTTTGGTATTTTTTTCATCAGAACACTTGCAATATTTTTTTGAGTAGGAAAAATCCAATTCCGTTTTTTGACCAGTCTGTTGCTAAGCAGGTCGGTCGACCAACTTCAAATGACCGGACTCCATTTTCTACTATCTTGGCTATTCTATCTTTACTTTTCAGGAAAACATCATTTAGAGTCTCATCCCAATACCACTTATTTCCTGGTTTTAATAGTTCACGGAAAGGTAGCATTTCTTCGGCAACTGAAAATGCATATGCAACTTGGTTTACTAAGCCAAACCATGACCTTGCTCGGTAATGTCAGTTGGTGTTGGGAAATCTCTAATTGCAGCAAGCATTTGTTGCATTGGTTTTATGCCAGTTGAGGTCACAGTGAATCCAGCAAAGTCTACCTCTGATTTGCAGAATCGGAATTTTTGTTATTGAAAACGATTCCATTTTTGTTGCACAGTTCTATGTATTCAATAGTGTGCCAAAATGCACTTTCGATATCCGTATCCCATAAGATTGTGTCGTCGATGCATTTTGCTTTTGCGAGAAAAGTCATTAGTGATACTGTCAAAACACTTCGTATAAGCATCACCAGCAGCATGAAACCCCTGTGGTGAGCTCAAATAACGATAACGGCCCCATTCTGTTATGAACGTAGTAGCATCTCGTGCATTGTTAGCTAATGGTAATGAATGATAGCCATTCCAGGCATCCAGAACAGTTTTGAATGTATGGGCTGGTACCACCGATGCTTGGTTGAATGGCGATGGTGTGTGATGTGTTTCCCTAAACGTAGCTGCATTCAAGTGTTGCAAATCAACAGTTCGTCGTGGTTTTCCATCTTTCTTGGGAACCACCACCATTTTTGAACACCAAATGGTTGGTGTCCCTGGAGGTACTGGTTCGATAATGCCCAATGCAACATCTCTATCAAGGTCCGATTTTACCTGTTTTTTCCAGTGATGGGGTACCGGAATGGGACAATGAAATGCTTTGGGTTTTGCATCTGGTCGAAAATGGATATCCATGGGTTTCCCGGACATCTTTGGCAATTTTGATGCTCACAGTTATTAAAGGCACTAGATGCGTAGAAATCTAACAGCCATTGTTCGAGATTTTCTGCAGTTGGAGCAAATGGTATGTTGGTGGGGCGCTTTGGTGGACATGTACGTAAAAAGGCAACCACATGGTGGCTCATTCTTTGGCACGTTAACAGATGTATTAACTGAAGATTCCAATGTGTTAGTGTGAGGAAGAGGATAAGTTTCTGATAACATTCCCAAATCACGTTGTGCCTTCTCAGAGAGGAAGAACCCTTTGATGCTGGGACTGATGTACACAGCTTGATGTGTAATGTTCATATTTACTTGAACTTTGAGTAGTAGAACTCCAAGAATACGGAGAGCTGACTGTGTAACCCCATAAATATGATGTGATGTTGGAATCAGATGTTTTTCACCAACGTTCAGTTTTTTTAGAAGCTCGGTCCCACTCACACATGTTTGGGCTCCACTATCAGCGTATGATGAAATAGTAATTGGATTTTTCATGTAATCTTTTTCATGTGGAAGTCGTTTTCCAAATTCATTATGACAGTCATATAAAACAGATACATTAATTTTCAACTCTGGTAGGGGTAGCGGTTTTGTATATACAAATGACTTACACTGTTTTGACCATTCCATGTGTGGAATAGTGATGCACTTAATTGGTCTTTGAGTACAAGCTAGAAAATAGGACATACCAGGATCTGAGGTAATAGTATTGTGTTCAGCAAAATTGTTGGTCTCTGCTGGTAATGAAGTCCTTTTCACACTACGGCATACTGTAGCAAGGTGCCCATTAATGTTGCACCTATGGCAAATTTTTTGTCCAAGCAGGACAGTTATCCTTTCGAGTATCTTGGAAATTTTTTCAACTGTGAGTCTCTTGCAAGTATTTCCTCTTGAATGTCTTCGCTGGCACAACCCACAACCATCTGGTCGTCGACCATGGACTCAGCATAGCTATTTACTCGGTTATTACACAATTCACTTGAACAACGAAATGAAAATTGGCAATGTTGTGCCTTGCTCATAGGTTTTCAATGAATGTTTGTATTGGTTCTTCTGGTGATTGTGTCATAGAATAAAAATTATTTCCTGTGTACTGCTTTGTTCTTTCCTCGAACTGCTATCATTTTAATTTTCTCTAACAATGTTTGTTCATTTAATGTTTCGAGGGTAGTTCCATAATAAAAATCAAACAGTTTTTGTCTAAGTTCTGTTGAACAGCAGATCCGTAGTTCAGATGTTATTTGTTCATCATCATCAGTCAGGCCAACTTTCTTCTTCCATTCATGTTTGATTCATTCATTACTATTAAGTCAATTTTGTGTTTTTTCGTACTACAATTACTGCCACTGATTTTCAGTTTGAATATAGTTACTTAGCTGTTCTTGTGTCAGGGTGATGCCATCCTGAGCAGTTTGGTGTTGCAGGTATTTCTGTGTGAACCCAGAAATTGTGACTACTGTAAGGTTTTATGGTTGATTTGCATTCTATATGGTCTAGCGATGAAATTTAGCTGCGTTGCCCAAATTTGCAACTTGGGCATTTTTTCTAATTTGCATAATTTATGCGTAAATGGCAAAAATTTGATATAAAGCCCAATATGGCCACTGACATGCATCTATAATAGGATGTTATGGTTTAATTGCACCCTATATGGTAGGCAAGTGAATTCAAGCCTGATTGCAGAGATTGCCAATCACATGTTATTCATAATTTGCACAATTATGCATAATTTTTGCATAATTTATGCGTAAATGGCAAAAATTTGATATAAAGCCCAATATGGCCACTGACATGCATCTATAATAGGATGTTATGGTTTAATTGCACCCTATATGGTAGGCAAGTGAATTCAAGCCTGATTGCAGAGATTGCCAATCACATGTTATTCATAATTTGCACAATTATGCATAATTTTTGCATAATTTATGCGTAAATGGCAAAAATTTGATATAAAGCCCAATATGGCCACTGACATGCATCTATAATAGGATGTTATGGTTTAATTGCACCCTATATGGTAGGCAAGTGAATTCAAGCCTGATTGCAGAGATTGCCAATCACATGTTATTCATAATTTGCACGATTATGCATAATTTTTGCATAATTTATGCATAAATAAGCAAAATAACCTAATGTATCCGCCAATATGGCCATTGAAATGTCGCTGGAGAAGGCTTTGATGATTGATATGCATTCAATGTGATTTCCCAGAGTATCTAACACTTGTTGAGAACGTTATAGAGCTTTTATGTTTTCTATATTTCATAATTTATGCCTAAATTATATGCGTAAATGATACACATAAAATAGCAAAATTTAATGTAAAGCCCAATATGACAACTGGCAAGCATCTGAAATATAATGTTTATGGTTTATTTCCACTCATTAATGTAAGCAAGTGAAGTTTACACTGATTTGCAAAGATTTGCAATTACTTATTGTTCATAATTTGCATAATTTATGCATCATTTATGCATAATTTACGCATAAAATTACAAATTTTGATTTATTTCACATTACTGTGACAGTGAAATGCTCCAACAAATTGTTTATGCTGCATATGCACTTTATCTTGTTTATAGATATATCTAAAGCAAACATGCAATAAGTTGCAGTCTTATTTATCTTTTATATTTGCATAATTTGTGCAGAATATAGACAAAACCACCATCTAGTGTCAAACTGAGGGTTCTAGGAATGACTGTTAGGATGAATAAGACTTTAATACATATTGTCTCTCACATGAATTGTACAAAACGAGACTGGATTCTGTGTGCCAATAAAACAGATTTATATTTCTAACCACATAATAATACTTTTATTATAGTTTATAACTTCATTTTCATAAAAAAGAAAATGGAACAAATGATTAATAAGAAGTCTGTAAAGCAGCCTGTATCATTGCTTATTATCTTCAACCGAGTTGGGATCATCATCTTTCTCATCACTAGAACTGTCTGTTTCATCCTCCGTGCTCTCTGTATGAGGATTTTGACACTTGTCACCGGTTCCACATTCACAGTAGTCAAGTGCATGAGAGCTTTGCCTTTTTACATCCGCATCCAGCTTGATCACATGTTACACAGGAGCAACTCACGACATCCAGGAGTTCAGGAGGAGCCATAGGTTGTGATGAAATGGCAGGCATCACTGTGCAATCACAGATTAGTTAAACAGTTAAATGTTTAACTAATCTGTGGTAATCTTTCACAACCAGCCATATCTTGTAATGTCTCTGGTGTCATCTGGGGCACAATCCTTGTTAACGGATTTCCAAAGCATCACCTGCAAATGGGCTCTTCTGCCATGAAGGTACAGGTTATCTTCTGTTGGTGGCAACTTTTTTAGTGGAGGTGGTTTGGGTTTTAGTTTTTCTATTATAGATATTGTATTTTGCATCAGACATGGTTATGCTTTTCTTTTGCCTATAGAGAGCAAAGAAGAACTTTGTAGTTGCTGTCTTGACATCATCATCTGAGGAGGATAGGTCACCCAAGTGATCAAGCTCATCCACGTTGCATTAGTTCAAGGCAGTGATGGCCCTTTCCCTTCCCAGATGGATATGAGTGGTATCGCACCCTGAGAGAGCATGCATGGCAAGGAGTCCTTTACACTTGTCACCAAGCTTAGCAACAGTCCTGTTTATTGAAAGCATACTGCCATCTCGATCCCACTTCTCCATCTGCACCTCTGCAGTGACTCTACATTTCCATACTCAGTACACTAAAAGTACAAAGACATCAGTTTCATCACTGACAATTTGGATTGTTGCTGCACCATTTTCTGCTGCCTTTAGCATGTAGCTGACCAATGTGATATCAGCCTCATCATGAGTGACCTCTGCATCCTCTCTGCTCATCATATGGATACAGAATTGTGCGAACCAATGGATCCCAAACATCCAGATCGATGGAGGGCTTGGTGTGCCTGTGAAACAGTTCCAAAAGAAAAAAAAATCAATAACGTTCAAAGACAGGTTACTGGTTTATGGCTGGGTTGTGAAAGATGGCACAGTGATGAGGATGAAACAGACAGTCCTAGTGATGAGAAAGATGACCCCAATTAGGTTGAAGATAATAAGCAATGATACAGGCTGCATTACAGACTTCTTATTAATTATTTGTTCCATTTTCTTTTATGAAAATGAAGTTATAAACTATAATAAAAGTATTATTATGTGGTTAGAAATATAAATCTGTTTTATTGGCACATAGAATCCTGTCTTTTTTTTTTACAATTCATGTGAGACAATATGTATTAAAGTCTTATTCATCCTAACAGTCATTCCTAGAACTCTCAGTTTGACACAAGATGGTGGTTTTGTCTATATTCTGCATAAATTATGCAAATATAAAAGATAAATAAGACTGCAACTTATTGCATGTTTGCTGCTTTAGATATATCTATAAAACAGATAAAGTGCATATGCAGCATAAACAATTTGTTGGAGCATTTCACTGTCACAGTAATGTGAAATAAAGCAAAATTTGTAATTTAATGCATAAATTATGCATAAATTATGCAAATTATGAACAATAAGTAATTGCAAATCTTTGCAAATCAGTGTAAACTTCACTTGCTTACCTTAATGAGTGGAAATAAACCATAACATTACATTTCAGATGCTTGCCAGTTGTCATATTGGGCTTTATATTAAATTTTGCTATTTTACGCATATCATTTACGCATATCATTTAGGCATAAATTATGAAATATAGAAAACATGAAAGCTCTATAACTTTCTCAACAAGTGTTAGATACTCTGGGAAATCACATTGAATGTATATCAATCATCAAATCCTTCTCCAGCGACATTTCAATGGCCATATTGGTGGATACATTAGGTTATTTTGCTTATTTACGCATAAATTATGCAAAAATTATGCATAATTGTGCAAATTATGCATAAAATGTGATTGGAAATCAGGCTTAAATTCACTTGCCTACCATGTAGGGTGCAATTAAACCATAACATCCTATTATAGATACATGCCAGTGGCCATATTGGGCTTTATATCAAATTTTGCCATTTTACGCATAAATTATGCAAATTAGCAAAATTGCCCAAGGTGCAAATTTGGGCAACGCGGCTAAATTTCATCGCTAGACCATATAGAATGCAAATCAACCATAAAACCTTACAGTAGTGTACAGGAAGTAGTAAACCCATGAAGCTCAGGTATAGGGAACCGCCATTACATTTGAGAGCTAAAGTGGACGAAGAGTTGAGAAAATTAGAGGATTAAGGGATTGAGGATTCTAATTCCCCTTGGAGTTTCCCAATGGTCGTTGTGGCCAAGAAAACAAACTGGGGGAAGTGAGAATTTGTTGTGGATTGCAGACGTTTAAATGATGTAACAGTAAAATCTGCTCAGAACTTGCCTCAGATTAGATCTTGTCTCGCCTCTCTCTCAGGCGCTAAGTTGTTCTCTACACTTGATTTAGCACAGCGATACCAACAACAGGTTCCTTGGGTTGAGGAAGACAAAATAAAAACAGCATTTTTCAACATGAGGCGGGTTTAAAACAGTTCAAAAGTTCTTCCGGTTGGATTATGTAATGCGCCAAGTAGTTTTTCAAAACTTAGGGGAAAATTGATGAGAGGCTTACAATGGGATAAGGTTTTAATTTATTTGGGTGATGAAATCTGTTATTCTGTAGATTTTAGAGATATGATGGTTACTTTGAAGCAAGTCTTGGATAGATTAAGATCAGCAAACTTAAAATTGAAACCATCAAAATGTATGATATTTCAAGACAAGGTAGAATTTTTGGTTATGTAGTGGATTATGAAGGCATACACTGTGATCCTAAGAAAATTGAAACTTAAAAATTGGACAACTCCACAGTCCATCACAGAAGTTAGATCTTTCGTTGGGTTTTTGCCAATATCATAGAAATTGCTGTTGCCATAAGGAGACCTAAACACACAAAAAAATACGGCAAAGTTTTGTATAGTATCTTTATTTATTTACACTTCTGGTGACTTGAAATAGGGCGACATAAGGCAATAACAAGTAGATGTCTTGAGGAAGAAGAAGATGAATCTATAAAGTGACAAAAAAATGATTTGATTTAAATTCTAAATATTTCTTTAACATTCACATAGTAATATTGAATCAACTAAAAATATCTAATCATAAACCATTATTACATTTCCTTAATCATATAAAAATCTTACACAAACTAAATACATGTAATATATATTCACAAATATATGGGATATTTCCACAAAACCTTTACCTGCCATTACATAATTCTAATATGTGATGAGTGGCAAAAAAATTCAATACTCAAAGTTCAAAATACTAATATACGCACTAATGCGCATACTATATATATGCACCACCAAGTCTGATTCAATAATTTGTAATCTCAATATAATATGAAAAGCCCCGGTGAGGGCAAACCAGTGTTTAATACACTGGAATGTCATTGGCTGATTATTGATTTATAGCAGTATCATCTATTACCAAGAAGTGATAGATTTTTTGGAGCCGCTGTGTCTGGAGTTTGTGGTTATAGAATATTGATTTTAATGGTGCATTCAAATAGTAATATAATAGTAATAAGAATGTGATTCACGAGTAAAATGGACCTAATAATGGGCCCAAATGGGCCCAAATATTGACCGTTTGGGCCCATATGAAATAGGGTTCTTGTGGTCACCATTTTCCAACCGACATGGCGAATTTGAGCATCCTAGCTCAAAACGATGCGACCCGTAGAGGGGTAACGAACCGGACGGATGGACGGACGGATGGACGGATGGACGGGCGGATGGACGGACGGACGGATGGACGACGCGCAATTGGGGTACAAGCCAGTGTATAAAACACTGGAATACAGTGCAACCCTTCAAACTGGCATTAACACTCCCCACTTTGATAATCTAAAACTTATCAATAACGAAAAAAACTAAACAATATAATGCACATGCAACTTGGAAATATCAAATAACAAATATCTCATAAACAAATCAACATTCTTCTAACATAAGAATTTTTGTGATGGGCGAGTAAACATGTTTGGTTTTAGTCCTAACCTTGACTGATCGCATCATATTATTACGACCCAATGAGGTTTCGACATCCAAACCTAAAGGCCACCAACTGCGAGGAGTATTTTTATTACAAATCAAAACAAGATCACCAACTTTCACATTCCTTTCCTTCTCCAGCAACTTACTTCTCCCTTGCAACTGGGGAACATATTCACGACATTTCCAAAATTGATTAGACAGATGTTGAGCATACCTCCATCTTTTTCTTCAACATATCTGACTGGTTAAACACACCAGGAATAGGCTTAGGGCCACTCTATGTAATATCAGTTCCTGGTCTGGCAGGAATTGAGCAATATATTGAGCCCTTGATATTCAGGGTGCTTAGGGCCGTATTGAAACATGAAAACATGATTTGGAGTCAATGTTGATAAATCATTCACGTCATCGCTAACCTTAGTCAACGGTCTGTTATTAATAATGGACTCTACCTCACAAAACACAGTTTGAAGAATCTCATCTGTTAATCTACAATTCTTCAAAACTCCACAAAGAACCTGTAGGATGCTCTCTTAAGATCATCAGTTTGCATTATGACACTGGTTGTCATAATGTTGTGAACATTTTGACTAATCTTTATTTTTACATGTATTATAGTTGTAGTTAACTGAATAATGGCCTACATGTATTTGATCATGTTATTTATCATTTATATATATTGTGTATATCAACTGTATTCTGCATAGTTTGATATGATTCTGTTGATGATTAATAGTTGATATTAAGGTACATTTCCTTATGTAATTTGTACTTCATTTTGGAATGCCTTTGCTAGGTGGGCTGTTTAGTAAACTGATTATTACCAACAATCTTGCCTTTTTAATATCGTACAGAACCTTCCTTATTGTCCTAATGTGTCGCTCCCAAATACCACCCATATGAGATGCTGTAGGTGGATTAAAAACCCACTCAATTTCCTTTCCTATACAAAAGTTCTGTAATGTTTTAGCATCTGGACAACGAAGAGACTTCATCAGCTCTGAGTGACTACCAACAATATTTGTACCATTGTCAGAAAAAAAACCATATGGGGATTTCCTCTGCATGATACAAATCTACGAAACCATTCAAAGAGGAATCAGTTTCTAACGAATCCAACTTTTTGATGTGAACTGCCCTAATATTCAGACATGTATATACACAACCATAGCGTTTGACTTCTGAACGTCCCAGTGAACATAAAAAAGTCTAAACAGTCAAGACCAATTATGGAAAAAGGTGGCTTGAAACAGGACAGTCTATCAGGTGGAAATTCCGACATTTGTTGCTTACATGGTAGAGCAAACAACTTCCTACAAATAATGCATTTTCTAATAACGCATTTGATAATCGATCTAGCCTTGATAATCAAACATTTCTTCCTAATCAAACTCAGCACCCATTCAAACCTAAATGAGCTACACTATGCATTTCCAGAACAATCATTTTAGCTAATGGACTTTGAAAAGAAACAATACATGGACAAATGGAATAGATTCATTGGGTTTCTTTTGTGCTATGACAACATTGATTTTTGAAAAACCCATACATTTTATACCTTAGCAAATATTTTCGACCTTGTCATCAGACAGTCTTTTTCAAGCTGACGTCACACAGGATGGCAGGATGTGATGTCGGGAAGTAGGTCAGTGACAGGGTTGCGGGGGCTGTCCAAATCCGGGGAAGCGATTGCTATAAGGAAAATGAAAAGACAATGAACCGAGATGAGTGTGCATACACCTTGTGCATGCATATGACACTCTACTGAAACCATGGGCGGTTCACATCAGCCACCCTGTGCCCCCTCACTGACCTACTTCCCAACGTCATCCTGCCATCCTATGTGACATCAGCTTGAAAAGACTGTCTGACAGACAAGGTCAAAAATATTTGCTAAGGTATAAAATGTGGGTTTTTCAAAAATCAATGTTGTCAACAATATATGGATGTTTGCTAATAACATTAATGTCAGCATGTTTCCAGACGACCACCTGCACACAGAACACCATCTTCATTTAAAACAGGTGACAGACTCTTCAAAGGGCTTGGTTTCTTCACAGACGTACCATTGCTCAAACAATGAATCTCACTAGCATAGTATTGATTTTGAGAATATTTCAACAAGACGACTTCAGCAGCACTCGTTTCCTGAGGTGTAATGTGAGATTTGCTAACATTCTTTATCCTCAAATGATCTCTAATCCTAATCAGCCAACTCAAAGCTATCTTCAACTTGCTCCAACCAGAAAAATAATCAATGAGCTCGGATAGAGGATGATAATCAATATCAACATCAGCAGCATGAACTACTACACTAGATTTATCAGTTTTCACTTCAGGGTCATCCTCAGATAACACACTTAAATCAGATTGCCACTTTGATTTGTGTAGTTTCAAGAACTTTGGCCCTGAAAACCACATACTACTCTTCAACTGTTCTGGAGTCATACCACGAGTTATCAATCTGCAGAATTTTGTTTTCCTGAAATATGAAGCCACTGCTCAGGGTCAGGAAGGCTACGAATTACTCCAACCCTATTTGCCACAAACACATGAAACCGTGGAGACTCATTTCTAATATATCGTACAACAATATCACTATCTATCAAAAATAAACAAAACAACGATCAACTGTTAAAAACAGTAACTCTTTGATCGTCTTCAACCACGATTCCCAACTTTTCAACAGATCACCACTCAAACGCTCATCCGAGGATAGACCAAGTCGAGTAACATCTTGGAATAAGATCTTTCCTGTTCTAAACATGGATTAACAAGACCTAGCGGATCAAACATAGATGCCAAAGTGCTCAACATAGTTCGTCTTGTCGGGACAGGATTTTTACTAACATCAACTTCAATATACAACTGATCAGCTTTAACATCCTATTTTACACCAAAGAGCTTTACTATTCATACCAGAAATAAAATCTTGCTTCTTTTTGCTTGATCATTAGCAGGTATCATCTCGAGCAATTCTGCATCATTAACAATAAACTTTGTTAAATTAAAGCCTGAATTCGATAACAGCGATTTAGTACCTTCAATGACCTTGACAGCATCACCCCTATTTGTGACAGACTTTAAACAATCATCAACAAAAAATGCATTAATTACAGTATCAGCAATCAACTTATCACATTCAGGAAAATCCTGAAGAGTTTGTCCTAATAGCCAAAGTAGCGACAAATGCACACCAAATACCTCCAAATACACGAAAGGCCATTTTATACTGAGTCACATTACCATCTTAAATCATACCACAAAAATCTCAGTATTACATCTCTATCATCCTCCTCTACAGTACATTGCCTCCACGTCTGCTGTTATAGCAAACTGATGTTGTCGGAACCTTAAGAGAATATTCAAAAAGTTTATTATTTAAGTCTGGTCACTGGAGACACTTATCGTTCAAGGATTCACCAAGAAATTTTGATGCACAATCAAACACCATACGCCAATTCTCCTGGCTTTTTATCACTAATCACACCATGGTGAGGTAAGTACCATACTTTCTCTTTTCTATCAACTTCATCATTTGAAACCTTTTTCCGCAAACCCTTTTCAATCATTTTAACCATTTCATCACCATAACGATCACATAAACCTCTTTAAGTAAATATTTTTTCAATGTCTTCAGCCTACAATCAGCAACATCAAAATTATTTGGTATTTGACATATTCTTTAAGGCAGTGGATATTCGTCCGGCGGGGCCCGGATTTATAGCGGTCTGGCCCCGGCGATCCCGCCAGATCAATAGTGGTTAGGCTATTTGTCTGGGGTGCCGGAGGATTTATGTAATGAACTGTAGTCTTACGATTTCACTGTCATTTAATGACATGCGAAGTGAACAACCAAGCATTAGGGATCGTTCACAAATGGCGTCACCTGATATTTGGCTTTTGACCCCCCCTGTCACCTTTACCGTCATCTTTGCAGTACCCCTATTCTGAAAAGTTGGCGTCATCTTAACCTCAACCCCCCTCGCGAATGGGTTTGCGATGACAATTGCTCAAGTAACATTGATTAATTGTGCCATTGTATGAATGCATTTGAGCTATAAGGAGTTGCATTTGTGTTTAATAAGTTATTACAAAAATTTGTTGTTAACAGAAAATACACAGAAAATAGTGTTATTTCATTGTTATTCTATTTCAAATTACTACAACTTTTTAACTTTTTCTTTTCAAAAGGTGACATCACGAAGGCCTAGACCCCCCTGTCACCTTAGTCATCTTTAAGCTACCCCCTACCCCGCCTGTCGGGTGACGTCATTTGTGAGCGATCACTTAGTAAATTAAAAGTAGGTGACTGTCATTGTGTAATATGCCCAATGTGGACTCCAGAAATTCGTGTCCAGACACCTGCAAAGCACAAACATTTACACCACATTAGAGCACCATGCCCCCTTGGCCCAATGGGAAAAACTCTTCTTATGGTATGGGCTTAGAGTGTACAGATTCAGTGTCAAATTTACCCATATACAATCCACACGCATGCAGCAGTATATGTCTATATTTCAAACCAGCTTTGTCCATAATGAGCTTGAGTCAGAAGAAATGACATCTTTTGTGCTGTGAGACCGGCTTGTGGACATGCATCGACTGATCATTTTATTTCACGTCTAGACAGAGGCATTGCATACCTATCTAATCACCCCACATTGAGTTTTATATTATAAAAGAGATTATGAATAGTGTTAGGAACACAAAATTCTCATATCAATGTATCAACAACTATTGATATAGAATTAGAAATATACATTATGTAAGTATGTCAAATATAAAATGGAGCAAAAATTTCTTACCATGTTTATAGAATTTTAAATAATATGTACAACAACGCTGTCAATAAACCTTCAATGTAAAAATTTATTACCGATACACATAGATCTACAGGCTCTGTTAATACAGCATCTCAGTAGGCACAGTAACATGTCCCGATGTTTGTTTACAGCTCAAGACATCCCAGGGGTTGTGTGTGGGGGGCAGGGGCAATTCATATTAATATTTATTATTCACATTAAATCAACACTGATTTAAAAACACAATTTTAATTTCTTTCATGCACAATAATTATGTCCACCGATACAAGTTGCTCTGTATAATTCTTAGAAAAGGACATGTAATGAGCGGTTTTTAAGTTGTATTGTTACATTGTTGCAGATAAAGTAACACATACAGATCTGCTTGTCTTTACACAGGATTCTGTTTTACATACAACATGTGTATATCGTTCTCAATTATGCAATTAACACGATTAAATTGAATTCATTTCGTCACTGGAATATACATATTATAGAACAAATAAAAAGCCGGACATACAAACTCCTCCAGCGCCCAGACAAATATCCTAACCGCTATTGATCTGGCAGGGTTGCGGACGAATAGACTTCGGCTATTGGTCTGGCCCGCCAGGACAAATAGCCACTGCGTTTCTTTAAAAGGTATAGGTAACACATAATGACCTTCTGACCTACGAATATTTTCATTCCGAAATTGAATAACCTTTTCATCATTTGGTACTTGACATATCTGTAAAAAGACCTTTATTCTCAATATTCCACAAATGACCTAAAATTTGTTTGTTCCGGGAAAAAAAACCAAAA
>JAGTTF010005016.1:0-10148 GCA_019095985.1 Streblospio benedicti | reverse complement strand
ACTCTATGGATATTTGTATTAATGGAACTCTTATCAATGAGGTAGTTAAAACTAAATTTCTTGATATCATTGTTGACAATACATTATCTTGAAATACCAAATAGATCAAGTCTGTAATAAAATTAGTAAAACTTTTTTATTTAATAGCAAAAGCTAGGAAGGTATTGGACACTAACTCTTTAATTCAATTGTATTATTCATTTGTATATTCTTATATTCAGTATGGTACTATAGTCTGGGAACAGCTGATGCTAATATCTTAAACAAAGTGATTGTACTGCAGAAGAAAATAATAAGAATGATTTGTGGATTAAGAAGGAGAGAACATACATCTCAATTATTCAAGAAGCATAAAATTCTAAAATTAGAAGATATTTATAAATTCAAGATCTGTTCTACTGTATTTAAAATAACAATAGGTGATTTGCCAAATCTATCTTGGACAAACCTATATAAAGGTACTGATGTTCATTCTTATAATACACGAAACAAAAGTGATTTCAGAGTTACATGTAAAATTAAAACTAATTATTCTAAAAGTACTTTTCAATATGCTAGTGCTAATTTATGGAAAACATTACCTACTGATGTCAAAAATAGCTAAAACTTATTTCACTTAAAAATATTTACGGATTACTGTACAGGAAAATATAACTTATAAATAATCAAAATGTCACTTTCTTCATGTTTGTATTTTACACAAGTCATAGGACTAATGTAAATTGTTGTTTCTATCACTGTTTTAATCAATTTGTGAAGCAAATTCTATTATAATTTTATAGTCATAAAAGTATTATTATACACATGGGGAGGAACTAGATAAGTAATCCACTTCTTTCCTCCCCAGCCATTTATATTACTACTTATAGATGTGATTTTAAATGTTTTTGTTTTTATGATTATTGTAAATTAATTTTATTATTGATATCTTATGGCAAAAAATAAAATAAATAAATAAATAAATTAACTCTTATGCGTCAAGAAATCCATCTATTACATAATTCACTGATAAATCATAGATTACCACATGCATTTGACCAGTGTGCACTGACTGACACCTAAGGACTCAGGGTGGTGAAAAATGGTCTACTTATATAGGTGGTCTCAATAGAGGTGCTCTTTAATGGGAGTTTTTACGCTATGTATGCATTATCACCAAATACAAATTACGTATATTGTCATGTATGGTTTTAGTACATGCATATGTATATTATCTGTGAAAAGAACATTGAATACATTAAAAAGTAATACAAAAGCTCTAATAATAGTGTGGCTACAACCACTCTTGTGTATGCTACATTAATTGCTGAGCAGCTTTTGAAAACTACACCAGTAAACACATAATTCAGAGTGCTCGTGGAACTTCATCACACGTGTGTGCCTCGTCTGCTTCACACATGAACACGCATGCTATAGCATGAGTAACAAACACAAGACACATATTTTGAAGTACACTGATAACCTAGAAGTCGTTGAAGTTTCTACTGCGTCTGAAATACATCTAAAAAACAGAACCGCTCTATCAACAACAACAACTTAAAATGTATTACAACTAAAGTAAGGATTAATGAGTGTGAAGTCTCATCATCATTTGTTCAGGCAGTATTAAGTATTTAGGCGTAGACCTAGATGACACTTTTTCATTTCAAAAGGACATATTAAGAGGAACTGCAGATTAGCAATGGCTAATTTAATGAAAATTAGAAACATTAGGCAATATCTATCACAAGGTGCTTGTGTTCAAGTAATTCTTGATTAGTCATTTCACACTTAGATTATTGTAATGCACTTTTCATTGGCTTGCCAAAACAAGAGATTATGAAACTGCAGGCGTGTACAAAATATGTTTTAAATACGAGTAAAATGGATAGTGCGACTGCCTGCTTAAAGCAGTTACATTGGTTACCTATCAGATTAAGGATAAAATACAAGATTCTTGTTTTGACTCATAAATGTCTACATGGTGAGGCTCCAGGTTATTTAAAGGAACTATTACTATTTAGGTCTATGTCAGTAAGATCACTCAGGTCTAACATTGATTGTGAACTTAAGTTACATGTACCATTTATTAAGAAATTAACACTAGCCGAAAGATCGTTCTCTGTACAAGCCCCTAAGGAATGGAACCAACTACCACTTAAACTTAGATCTATCAGTTCATTAGATGTATTTAGAAGAAACCTTAAAACACATTTATTTATTCAATTTTAGTTTGTATGTTGCAAAGCGCCTGCGATAATATTTGTTCATTCTGCTTGGCGCTATATCAAATGTATATTGTATTGTATTGTATTGTATAGAATGACAGGCCACTTGTCTACTTTATGGCTGTAAGTCCCCGTAATGCAGGTTCAGACGAATCTACATTCACACCAGGTCATTGGCAGCATCCTTGTCACACTATCTTTCTCAACTCCCTGGGGAGCATACAGCACACTCCAACACCATAGCACAAGCATTCACAATAAAGTTCACTCACCCGACGTGTACCTATTTAGCGTGTAGGTACCATGCTACTGAGTAGATTTTAGGGAGAATGACTCACCCAAGGCCAAAGTCACTATAAACTCCAAATAAACTGCACACCCATTTCGCCAATATTTAGGAGTTGCACCAGGTCCCGAATCCTGCACTTTTGGTGCTTTCATCTCCAGGCTAGAGTGAGGTAAAGGTGAGAGTGAGGTAAAGGTGAGAGTGAGGTAAAGGTGGGGACATCAGAGCAGCAATCAGTACACTGTGACCCGGTAACAGCTGGTAGAAGGGCGCATGATTGTTTCAATTATATCCAGCGGTTACGACCCTTTCACCAACACTTGGATGAACCATTGCTGTGTGCTTCTGTGGCCGAGTGATTAGAGAGTTGGACTCGCGACCTGAGGGTTGTGAGTTCGATTCCCAGTTGGGTCATTGTGGGTGTTGAGCAAACTCATGCCTAAACAGTTGCACACTGCTATGTGGTACCTACGTGTTAATCAGGTACAGGTCAGGCAAGTGAACGCTATTGTGAGTGATACGTCTGTGCTGTGGAATGAGCTGGTTGGTGGTGGTTGGGGGAAAAGGATGCCAATGACCTGGTGGAAATGTCGAGTGCCTGATCCTGTATAGCGAGGAAGAAGACCTCAAGCCACAGATTTCTGCTTACAGGTATAAATGCATTACTCTGATATAAGCATATAAAATCAGAGACAATAATAATCACTACAGAGCTTGGCAGCAGAGAATATAATTGAACCCACAAGCGTAATTTCAAGAGTTTTTCATTCTACAACATTCAACAGCAATGATTATGCTTTATTTATCTGTTTAGACAAATGAACACACATAAAATCGAAATAGTCAGATTTGTACTAATTTAATTTCAAACTTCTAAACAGAAAATACACACAAAGGTCTACAAAGTGACATAATAAAAATACAGTTACTATGTTATTTACTAAATATTCAATAATTTCAAATAATGGAAGGTATACACAAAAGTCTACAAAGTTACATAATATAGATACAGTTAGTAATTTACATATTTCAGTTGGCAGCTTAAATTGGTTCAGAAGTCTACAGACTTTACATAGTGTAGATTTAGTTTGTTCAGTAAGTAAAAAAAGTATTTCTTATAACAAAGTACAAACCACGATTTTTATCTACATAATAAAGTACGGAACAATCATAGAATCACTACCACATACTGGTATATTCATACATCAGTTAAGTGCTGAGGCTTAAGGGAGTGATTCGGTCAGCACTATTTATCATAGGATGGATATCACAGGTAGTATTCATCCATTCCATTTGTGGTTTAAATTGAAAAATAGATTTGTGTGGGTCGTTATTCTTTTGTGAAAAGTGTCTGTCAACTTTGTAAAATTGCAGGACTACTTTTGGTAATGAATTCTAGAATCCAGCCTAAAGTACAAGCAGAAAACCTAAAATCTGGTGCAGAAAAATTAGACTGCAGCAAAATCACGCTGGGCAGGTAACATTTGAAACAAGGTAGTGGTGAAATATCAGGAATTTGTCAACACCTG
This sequence comes from Streblospio benedicti, assembly GCA_019095985.1. Lineage (NCBI taxonomy): Eukaryota > Metazoa > Annelida > Polychaeta > Spionida > Spionidae > Streblospio > Streblospio benedicti. Next base: position 6,126 of record JAGTTF010005016.1, on the reverse strand, counting down.
CTAAAAATACTTATTTACAATAATAACTGCTCACTTCTTGGCATGCACAGTCATATGGTGCCTTTTCAAGCTGCTTCCAAGTGTAAATGATTTATCACAAATATGGCAGTAAAATGGCTTCTCACCAGTGTGATGTGCGCTTGTGCATCTTCAGATGAGAACTAACACTAAAAACATTTCCCCACACTGATCACACTTGTATGGTTTCTCCTCTGTGTGAGTGCGCATATGACAAATAACATGAGACTTTTTGAGAGAAACTTTTATCACAAACTCACAACCATAAGGTTTCTGACCAGTGTGAGTTCTCATGTGGGTTTTCAGATGTCCCTTTTGGCTAAATGATTTCTCACACCTAGTACATTTGTATTGTTTTCCCCGGTGTGAATTCTCATGTGGCTGGTCAAGTGGCTACTGACACTAAAACACTTGCCACATTGGCTACACTCATAAGGTTTTTCACCGGTGTGAGTTCTCATGTGGGTTTTCAGATTTCCCTTCCTGAATGATTTCTCACACCTAGTACATTTATATTCTTTCTCCCCAGTGTGGATTCTCATGTGTTTGGTCAAGGCGCTACTGTCACTAAAACACTTGCCACATTGGCTGCACTCATAAGGTTTCTCACCAGAGTGAGTTCTCATATGGGTTTTCAGACTTCCCTTTTGACTGAATGATTTCTCACACACTGTACATTGATATTCTTTCTCCCCAGTGTGGATTCTCATGTGGCTGGTCAAGCTGCCTTGTTGGCTAAAACACTTGCCACATTGGCTACACTCATACGGTTTCTCACCAGAGTGAGTTCTCATATGGGATTTCAGATGTTCACTTTGGCTGAATGATTTCTCACACAATGTACATTGATATTCTTTCTCCCCCGTGTGGATTCTCATGTGTCTGGTCAAGGCGCTACTTGAACTTAAACACTTGCCACATTCACTACACTCATATGGTTTCTCACCACTCTGTATTCCTTTGGGTGATTTCCGAGCCTCACTTCTGCTGAAAGATTTATCAAATGATGTCGACTTCTTTTGCTTATCACTGTGGTTTGCCATTGCGTCCATCTTTCAATGTGATATTATATTCACTTCTGCCCGTTTACAAAAACTAAACACAAAACTAACTTATAATAGTAGTTTGGATTAAATAATCCTGTTGTAATTATCCACTGTTTGTTGCACTTATTTCTTTTTTTCTATAATTATCACTACTTCTAAAAAATAACATGATATGTAATATAATGCTATATTTAATTTCCTTTTAATTTTGCTACTTGTCTAACTAATAAAACAAAATTGGATATGCCTGATTATGATATTGAATAGTAAATAAAATTTACTGTTATATAAGAATAGTGTTTTTTAAAGTCTGTTAGAATATCATATTAAACAGCGAAATTTCACATTTACGATTTCTAGTCACAATGCAAACTCCTTGACAGGGTATCTCTTTGTATAGAGGACTGCCATCTAATCAGGAGTACACTAAAAGAATCAAATAATTAAGATTCAGATGTTCAGGTGCTGCATTTTAAGTTTTCATTCGCACAATTTTATGTTTAAGAAGCTGGAACTACGACACTGTTAATTCTTGAAGCAGCTTTACTCATAGTTCATAAGAAGGAAATGTTCACTTAAACCACACAAATCTCAACATTTCCAAACTATAACTTTCCTATACCGTCTAATATGATGTCATTCTGGTTTGATCAGGTGCGAGCCACATTCAGCGTTATGGTCCATCATTATACAGTAGAACCTCTCTATTAGGACCACCTTTGGGATGAGTGTTAGAAGGCCATAAAGCAGACATTTCAGTTTACATTTCGGCAACGTAATTCATTCAATACATGTCTGCCATGTACAATGTCAAATAGTTAGTATAGTTATATGTATGTTTATATTAAAAGTTAGCTGTGGTTAAGAGAAAAAAGGTAACGGCAATGCAATTCATTCATATATGTCTGGCTTTTACATGTAGGTCACGTTTATATCTCTGTGAGACATTGATGCACCAGTGCAGTGTATGTATGTATGTATATTGTAGTATGTAATAGTGATCATTCTTTGTTCCACCTCCGACTTGAGAACTACTACAAATAAATGTTCCAGAAAAATCTTGTATATTCTTGTATCATCAACGTTTATTAATGCCTGACTTGGCAATAAGCATGCAATGTCTGGTACATGATAAGAGGACAATGGTACAAGGATTGAACACAAGGAGGGCACCGGGTTAAAATCATAATAAGATTACAGTACAACCTCAAACTGTGAACACGTCTCTATTGACACTATAACAGCTGGCTACAGCTTTTTGGGGAACTAATACATATGATAAGATGTTTTTAAAGACATATTCAAGACCTCCAGAGAAGAAAAATCAGGCCTTTTACTACCATTGAGCCATACAACTCCCAGTGGATACATGTTGCCTCATTAGGTTTTCTATCAAAGGTAATATAATCATGCGTATAATAAGAAAAACTTACAAAAACTGTGAGCAATGAAATTAAGACCTTTAAAGACAACTTTAACCAAAATAAAACTTTTTAATAGCTACTTAGTGTTACATTTCCCAAAAACAAAATAAGACATTTTTAGCGTTTTTAAGGATCGACAGATCTTAGAGAACCTCCACAAGAAGACCACCTCTCTATTGTGACCACGTCTGGTCCTTCAGGTGGTCTCACTAGAGAGGTTCTACTGTATCTAGAGATGTGGTGTTATTTTGAAGTTCGCGAAGCCAGCAGACAAGCAAAATCCCTCGGATGGAATTATATAGTGATTTGTAGTTCTTATTGCTTTACTAAGTATTATGTTTAAGCACATTAGAACATTTGTTTTGAATAATGCGCTCTGCAAATTTCCATAATTATCATTATTATTTACAAGTTAGTGTGAGCATTAGGATGTATATTGTCATCTGTACATAATTATGGACACCAATGCGATTCTATTCATTGTATTGCATATTCTAGCTACGTGGATCGGTCCGTTGGTATTATTTTGAAAAATAGCAAAAAATGTGATTCAATCTAAATTTGTAGTCTAGCCAATCAATTTGCAATCATACATGCGACCTTTACAGGAAGCACATATCATTGTTTCAAAGATACAAAATTAAGCACTAATAAATTTCTTGCTGGTTATATAGAACCACTATATTTGGTCTCAGATAAATTATACAGATATCATGTCAATATGTATTTTTGTGGATTACCATAAAGAACACATTGTTTAAGAATTTAAAATGATTTATTTTTAGTAATTAAAATCAAACATTGTCTATAAAAGAAAACTGAATAAAGCAAGCATCACAAATACCGGTATTGTGTTGCTGGTGCAAGGACATAAGAAATGATCAATTGATGATCAATAAGTGGGCCAATAACCTGGTGTAAACAAGTAGTCATCGAGAACGCCGTAAATCTCCCCTTCCCCGATCAGGCCATTTCCCCGATCAGGCCATTTTTGAAAAGTAGGCCAAAGTACTCAAAAATCAAATCACGTGAGGAGCGTGACATAGCCATACAAAATGTCAAGTTTTGGTGATGATAGGTAATAAAGTCTTCCCAGGAGACAGATAAACACAAATTCGTAATAATTTGTTTTAAAAAAACACATCGTAATTTCATCAAAAGTAGGCCAAAGTACACCAAAATCTAATCAGCTCTGGAGAGTGGTACAACGAAACTAGATATGAAGTTTGGTGACCATAGGTCAAATACTTCTCCCTGTAGAGTGGTAACAAGGTTTATTATGTAACGCTCGTAAGTTCAAAAGTAGGCCAAAGTACACCAATATCAAATCACGTGAGGAGAGTTATATGGACATACCAAATGTCAAGTTTGGTGATGAAAAGTCATAAACTGTTCCCACAAGACAGATAAACACAATTACATAATAATTTGTTTTTAAAAAAAACATCGTAACTTCATTTAATTAGTACCTGCTATATTGAACCTGGCAGTGCAATTGACGATTTTTTTTAACAAGAATTAGTAATAAATAAAGTAACACAGTGTGGGGGCAAAAGGTCAATTTTAATTTGACATCCTATTTTTTGACATATACAAAAATGTTCTCCTTATGAGAAGACAATATATCATTACTTGTATAATCATTACATTATAATTAATTATACATTATATTACCATATCATAAAGTATATAATTGCATTACAATAGAGGGTGGCACCTGGGTGGGAAATAATTTTTTGTTTACAAACTCAGTATGTTTACAACGTGCGTGTACGTCATACTCGTGTGCGTATAACGTATGACGGAAGTCTACTAGTAACGTTGAACGTAGTACTCAAACGGTCCCAATTAAACTACAATAAATCACAGAATTATTATATCATTAACTCTTTGACGGTCGCCGTATTTTGGACGTGTGACGTACATTCACATCACACAAAGTCATTGATTTTAAGATTTTATTGTCGCAGATACTGCGAATTCTGCAGGTTTACTGAAGAGTCCAAATAGTATTATATTTACACAGGAGATATGAAATGCGATGCAGATTCTTATTTTTTCACACTTGGAGCTCATAATATTTTTGCATTTTTTTAATGGAAATGGCCATCGAAGCCATCCGATGTTTTTATTTCTCGATTCAAAACAGTGTCATTTGACAGCCGAGGTGATCCGATGAAAGCAAGGCGTTTTTGTGACATGTAACCTATCCATCAACACAGAAAGGCATGCTAGACGTTATGGAATGAAAAGAAATTATTATCAGAACCAATTTTAATTCACAAAACCTAAGGATTTTCTTGATGCTTCTTACCGGCTTTGCTAATTTTTCGTGTCGCACTTGGCGTTGTTTCAAATCTCCCGCTGTGGCGTAATGCACAGGCTAGACATGCGCCAGAGAAAGATGACGATGCTTACGACATTGTATCCGCCAAACAGTGGTGGATTTTATAAATGCTTCCATTTCATCATTATTGTTAAAATCGACATTTTACAGAGAAATATTTTCAGTCTATTATGCTTACCACCATGTTACCTGTCAATTTTTGTCATCGGAAATGCTTGTGATTGGCTGAAACAGTAGCCTTGCCCAGCATGCGTGTTTTGCAATGCTGCTATGCTTGATAGCAGCTGTTGGCAGAATACAGCCTCAAAATGGCGAAACACACGAAAAAAAAGGAATAAATTATTTTTTAGAGGTCAGGGGTTTACCCCATGCTAATGAGATGTTTATAAACAGATAGCAAAATGGCGGCCGATTGTTTGAATAAGAACCCTGGGATTTACAACTAAATATTAATATTTCGAGGAAAAGTGGGTTCAAAATGGGTGTTTGCCTATAAGATGTCTTTTTAATTTTATTGTGATTTGCTACAAAAAGTGGTTTTTTCAAATATTGTGAAGCTAAGATGGAGTTGGCATTTTGAGCAAAAATTTTTTATGATGCATGCAAACCTTTTTGATAGTTAAAAAGTTAAAGAAGCATTTTTGGTATTTTTTGGCATATTAACAAAATTTTCCCACCCAAAGGGTTAATTATACTGCCATATTAATTGCATAATTACAATTTTAAAAGTTAGTTTAAAAATAAAGTAACACAGTTGGGGGGAAAGACAATTTTAATTTGACACCTATTTTTGGGGAAAATTACAAAAATTTTCTAAAACCCCCAAACTAGTTACTTTCACATTCAATCAATATCTAAAGTTCATTTATTACAAAACCTTTAAAGTTGTTTTTATTTGATACAAAATTAAACCTTGGGATGCATCTGGAAAGTTTTACTTAACAAAAGGGAAAGGACCAAATTAAAAAATTGAAAACCCACCCCTTAAAAAAAAGTCCCCTTCATCAAAATTTTTCCAACAAACTATACTTTGAAATTTTTAAAAAATTATTTCGAAAATTAAAATTCCCATTTTCAAAAAACAAAACCCGGGGAATTTTTGCCCCCCCCTTTTTTTTAACTTTTTTTTATTAAAAAAAAATTTCCAAAATTTTTTTTGGGGCCCCAAAAAAAAAGGCCCTTATCCCCCCCAAAAAACCCAAAATTTTAAAAAATTTACCGTTAAAAAAATTTGGAAAGTTTTTTTTTTTATTGAAAAAAAGGTTTTGGTTTTTTTTCCCATTTTTCTTTT
>JAGTTF010005007.1:0-10591 GCA_019095985.1 Streblospio benedicti | reverse complement strand
TTGCCATCAAGTTTGATATTTCATGCATCCTTGTCATTAAGTTTGAATTTGTAAATTGTCGCTCTGAGAAGCATTTGTTTGAAAACTTTGTTATTGGAACTTTGAAGACTTTATAAAGCTCACAGAGCATTGTTTTGGAGATATCATCTCATTTGGGCCAGACGAGCTGAAAAGCCGCTGGGAAACTTTTGATTGGACTTTGTAAAGCAAGCATTTCTGGAGTGGACATTTTGTGGAGTGGAAACTTTTGGGAGTGGACAGTAATTTCAAGCGTCAGATTGTGTCAGAACATTCACAACAATCTTGTGTAAAGTATTTTTTTTTTTAATTTATTTAGACATTTGTATTATCAATAATTCATTATTGTAGATTTTTTTATTGTTTAAACCGAGTCAGGTATTTGAATTGTGTTATAAAAATAAATAATTGTAAAATTTAATCACTAAATTCGCAGTGTTAATTTGATCATACCCTAGACGTTCTAATCTGTTACTTGAGCCATAACAGTGTATAGATTTATTTTATACAATACTGTCAAATTAGTATGCAAAATACTTTGCCTGCAATATTCTGTAAAATATAGAAAAGTATTAAGCATAATTTGAATCAATTTCCATTGTACTTTTCATGTTAATTTTGTCATTCATGGCTATCAGATTTTTAATGCGATTTTCATCTATGAATAATTTTTGTGACTATTTTATTTTTGTCCATCCTGGACCTACTTTACATAGGCTATAAAAAATGTTTGCTGACTATCTAAATCTGCATTTTTACACCTACCCACGAAATTAGCGTATTAAACCATGCGCAAACATTTCCAGTTATACAGTAATATAAATGTTACATATAGATAAATATTTGTCAAAAAAGCGAGAATGTTTTTTGAAAAAGTAAAAGTGTGTAAATTTGAACTATGAATATTATAGGTTGTGTTAGTTTCAGTAATTCCTATGTGTGCAATCGAATGTAAAAAAGTTCAGCAAAACTTAATTTTGTGATTACCACCATTACCACCATTCTGATCTATTTCAGACTTATGGGTCTAGTCCTAAAAATAATAGCTGCTGCACGCGTTTTTGTTTGTAAACAATGTTACTACGGGTTCAGCAATCAACATAGTTCCTTAAACTTAGAAATATTGACTATATATGGTGTATGGCGGTTGCTTGTGCAGTAATTCGGGACATAGTTGAGAGAGATTGCACTTTTGTACCTGCTTGCAAATTTTCAAGCACATTCATAGAGTTTAATTTGGAGAAAAGGGTGTGAGTGACTGGTGGTGTTTGTTGGGAAACCACCATTGTTGGGCTTTCTGCAGGTGACGAAAAATAGGTACTTTTTGTTGCAAATCAATTTAAAAGAAATCCACACACGCAAGGTTGTCAATTTTTTAATATGTTGGACACACTGCAAATTCATGCTAGTGTGTATTGAAACGCTATAGATATGAAGGATTTGAGGCCAAATGAGGCCAGTTTTGCTGTCTGGGGTGTAAACTTTGTGATAACTAAATCACCTCCAGTCAGATTTCCATGGCAACCAAGTATTGTGTGGACTAAAAATGTATGTTTTGCATGGAATTTAATTGAATCTGCATCTCTTTTCGAATAAAAACACGTACAGGTTTTCTATGTTTATCAAAAACTGAATGAGACATGAGAGATTTCAAAAGGGCATACTTTGGTAGCTGCACACAGCAATGGCAAATCAGAAAATCACCAATCATTCTAGGACTAGACCCTTATTCAATTACTTCAACGTAGTGTAAAACATATTCTCGTGGATGGAGGACGATTCACCATGAGATGGACAGATAATATTTTGCTCAAATATTTAGTGATAAGGCATATAAATTGATATACCATGCTTAAGTGTGTATCTGCTTGTAAATTTCATCTCAATACTTCATTTCAATATTTGGTTATAGTATTCGTAGATCATAAAAACTGATAGCAATATACTTATGACACTATATCAACATTTTGTCAGGTTGTGGATGCTTAGGTGAGAGTTTTTGTCATAGTCTAGTTTTATTGTTCACTCTCAAATTCAGTCATACATGATAGTATCTTTAAACAGCATTGAATGTGTAAATGTGTACTTTCATTTGTTTCAATTATTGATTTACATAAGGTCCCATATATCGTTTAATACTAGCTCATTTTTGGGAATCCCCACAATTCTCAGTAACCCCGTCTAGCGGGATAAACGGCAACTAGCACTTGCCAATTTGACCTATCTTTGACCATCTATATAAACTTATTGCGAATATGACAACTTATGTCAACTATACTGCTGTAACGAGCATCCTCTTGCTAATCACTTGACAATCACAGACTCATGATAGAACATACACTAACCTTGTAATATTCAGATTACTGAGATGATGTTTTGAAAATGTTGAAAAACCACCCCTTACTTATTGTGTGGCGAATTCGAAACCAAACTTCAAATGTGTGGCGAATTTATAGTTTTGTAAAATGTAATATCCAATCTTTCCATATCCAAAATTTCAAATTGATACGACCTATATTAATAAAATTATAAGAGCACAAAGTTTGAGCAAAATATAAACATTGCCGCTAATGCGATTCGCCTCGGCAAATTCCGTGGCGTCTGTAAGTAAGTAAGTAAGTAATGATGCCGTCCGCCATTGTGATGAAATCAATTTTGCCATAATTAGCAGAAGAAATCTGAAAATATCCAGTTGTTTAGACACCATCAACATTTCCCAGGTATGACACACATAATGATATTTGATTTGTTACATTGGTGACTAATAATGAAACCGCTGGCAGTCTTACTGTGCCCAGACAAACTATGAAACACGCATATTGGCGATAATATGCGGATCAAAAATGGCCACGCAAGATTACAGATAGAAAAAATTATATGCTACGCATTTATTTGACAAATGCATTATCAAATAACAGTATACAGTGAAAGATGTATGTATAATAAAATGATATGGCAAAGTAATAACACGCACGATGTGATACTGTTTGCACATTATCTGTTAAAATTACAATGGCATTGATACTCATATTACTGTCACCCTTTTAAAATAGATCTATTAGGTTGGTCCCGGGATGTTCCTGAAGAGTTTGCTAATCTGAACACAGCAAAATCAACAATATATTCACTACACTTAAGCACATCCAGGTGGGGTGGGGGTTTAAATTGGTGGTGATTTGACACTTAATATTTGGGGTGTCTTAGAAGATTACGTATGTACTAGTACTGTGAATGAATTTCATAAATAGAAATTTTGACATCTAAAAGTATGTTGCCATGGTAGTGAAAATCGGACACTGCAGTCAATTTTACTCAATGCTAAGAATTTGCACATGGAAATATTCATTACTAGCTTATACCCGGTCGCATCAATTATTAAACAGGCAATCAAGACTCATGTCCAATTTCTGAACTGAAAACCGTCCAGACGTAATAGGCGTGTAAGTATGTATTCCTGGTCCCCCTGGTGGGGTAGAGTTAGCGTAGAAGGCGCGCAGAGTCAAATGTTTGCACTCAATCTATGGAAAGAAAAAGAAATAACATAAACTTGGAATGAATAATTAATTATATCAACTTCAAGTTAAGTTTTATATTATATTTTTATACAGAAGATACCGGCTCATATGGACACATTACCTGATCAGCTTCATGACTGCTGTCTTCTGCTGTCTTCTAGAGAACCTCAACCAGTGCCTCATTGCTCCATTCTCAACATGGAGCCGTCGTCTTGTTTCAAGAAATTCCAGTTAATGGGTAATTGACAAAAAAAGCTTCACAAGCTAATTGATTATATCTTCACCCCCATACTGAAATATAATATATCAGGGTTCTCAACCGGAAACACTGTTAAATCACAGTTCTCAGCAGTACTGGGAGGTCCAGTAAAAACGGGAATTTTAGATTTGACACGGAAAATGGTGGGGATTCTATTGATTTGGCCAAAAATCGAGTAAAATGTTTACACTTATTCTATGGAATGAATAATAAATAAGTAATAATATAAACTTGAAGTTAAGTTTTATATTTTATTTTTATACAGAAGATAAGGGCTCACATGGACACATTACCTGACCAGCTTCATGACTATGCTGTGTTCCAGAGGACCTCAACCAGCGCCTCACAGCTCCAGTCTCAATATTGAGCCGTTGTCTTGTTTCAACAAATTCCAGTTAATGGGTAATTGACAATTTTTTTTTTTTAAAAAGGTTCACAAGCTAATCGAGTATATCTTCACCCTCATATTGAATATTATACATATATCAGGGTTCTCAACACAGGAATCATGGTTCCCAGCAGTACCGGGAGGTCCAGTAAAAACGGAATTTTTAGATTTGACACCGGAAAATGGTGGGGATTCTATTGGTTTGGCCATAAATCGGGTAATAGCCTGGAATTTATAGTTGTATTCAGGCACTGCGACTCATATTTGATATATAGCTTGAAAGCTGGTGGGCCTCTCATGATTTGACTGCATATGGATATGAACTGCTTCCTTATAGCTCTTAATAGCTATTTTGAATATGTCGTCAGATGTGGACCAAACTGTCAAATGGTTAGTTATTTTTATCTGTTGTGAAACATGACAATTGTAGATTTAGTCAGTGAAAAGTGAGTGAATTTTAGGTCATCCTTGTTGTGGCAATCATGAAACTGGTAATCATCATAGGGATCGTCCACACATAATGTCACCCGCCAGGGTGGTGGAGTCTTGCATTTTGGTGATGTCATATGTCATATGTGATGATTATATTCAAAAGTATTTATATAACAGTACAGTTAAATCAATGTTATATGTCATTGTGAAACCATGTCGTGGGGAGGCCGGGGGGGGGGTGGCAAAGGTGATGTCATTTGTGTCATTTAAAAGAATTAATCTCATTTGCTTTCCATTTTGTCATTTGTTCCAAACACTGTTGTTTCCAACTTCCTGCAGGACATTACAGGCACATGAGGAATTGTTCAGCTGGATGGAGATCACCTGGAATGTAGGCAATAAAGATCCGCCGGCTCACAACATCAAAGAGCAGCAGGACACAGTCACGGTGAGACACAAAATATGCAGTTTGTGCAACTTGTACACTTAAAAATCAATCTCAATTTGTTCTCAGGATGTCACTGTATGTCCATTTTGCTGTAGAATTTTATTTTATGCTGTGTGATATTAACAATTTAATTTTGAATATTTATTTAAACACTTTCAAACCATGTAGGTTCCTTGGGGTCAAAAAATAAAATAGAAATAAAAGTTAAGACAGTGCAAATACAATACCATTGTTTAATCACACTGCATAAAAGAAAATTCTAAAACAAAAGGAGACCAAGCGCTGTGTACCAAATACATTGGATTTTTAGTACAATATGTCCATTGTTAGAATTAACAGACCGCAGACAACTACTGTAAAACTAGAAATGTTTGCACACTATTTAATTTGCGAATTTCGTGGGTAGATGCAAAAGATGCAAAAGTGCAAACTTAAATAGTCAACAAACATTAATAGCCCATGTAAAGTAAGTCCGGGATGGACCAAACTTGCAAAATTGAATAGTACACAAAATAAGTTATAGATGAAAATTGCAATATTTAATAGCCATGAAATATTCTAGTTTTACAGTACAGGGTTCGACATAAGTGGTAGACCTATAGCCCTGGTCTACCTAAAAACTGGCTGGTCTACCAGCTTTTGCCAGTAGGTAGACCTGTGGACTACCTGGTTTTGGCAGTTCCATTATGTATTATTAAAAATACAAAATACTGGTGTCCAACAACCGTTTGAATCATCATCCTTATTTTAACAAACACAGAGAATTATGATTAAATGTATTGAATAATGCACTTCCCTTTAAAGGGCAACAGAAGGAAACATTATGCATTTAACAACACATGAGTGCCGGGCTATCTGATTTTGAGTCGGTCTACCTGATTTTTTTACTTGGTAGACCCGTTGTCTTCTGCCATACCAGTCCTTATGTCAAACCCTGCAGTGTATGGTCGGACGGGTAACTTTTGAATCACTTCGGTCGAGGTGGTGGACAACTTTTATGGCAATGTATATATTTAGTATATTTCCATAAATTTGTGCTAAAATAATCCTACCTCGTGTTTTTTTTTAGTTTGAACCGTGCGAGCATCATTTTTGCACATACTGGTATATTCGATGCATTGCTATGCACTAAAAGTCTAAATGTATAATGTTCACTCAACGTATAGTTCTAAAGTTCATGCATAGACATTATTGATAAAACTTCTTTTAAAAGTTGCTTTTATTCTGTTGATGTTTTCTTCAATTTACTTTTAAAATGCATGAAATATCTCAGTGCATACAAATTGCAAAAGAAGGTATTGAGCAAACTTACCTCTAACCCGTTGCACACTGCTCCATGCTACCTAAAAATGGTACAGGTCATGCAAGTGAATGCTAATGTGAGTGATTAGCGTATCTGTGCTACGGTTGCAACATATGCTGGATGCTCCCTGGGGAGTTGAGAAAGGTACAGTGTAAACGATCAATTCATTGGTTTGTGTCTAGGATTGCCAAGTATTTTTTATGACATTGCAGTTGGAAATAATTTTGAAAACTCTTTTCAGTTGCTGCAGTTCTACCATTGCAGTCCAGAATAGCCAATTTTGACTACATAGAACACTTGTCACAGAAGTTAGCATCCTGCAAAGCATTTCTGAAGATGTCAAATCCCAGATAAAAGAAAAAAAGTGTTGGAATTAATTGATAAAAAATACACTAGTCATAACAGTGATAATTTGTATGTTACTTTTGATGATCGCTTGAGAAAGTTAAACAGCGTTATTGCTTACCATCATGTTTGAGTGAATAATGTCCTTAAGGTTTAAAGGTTTGATACATGTCAATTTTTAGTTTCATGAAGTCATGAAGAAGATTATTTCTATTTGATGTTTATTTTAAACTAGACAATGTAAGAATTGGAGTTTTTGGTTACAAAGTCATGGTTGAAGGACATGTGTAAATGCATGTAATATATTTATGGCACACTGATGTGTATGGAACCTAAAGTAAACTGTTGTCAGAGGCAGTTTTGAAAGATTATGAACTCTGACAAAAATATGTAGAACTACTGTCAAGTAGACTAAAAGGTATCGTTTTTTTGTACCATGCTAATTGTAGGAATTGACCACGAGATTGGAGTGTCAATCGCAAAATTGAGCATGCTGACGTCTGATTTGCCCGAATGAAGTGAGGGTAAATCAGACGTCAGCATGCTCATTTTGCGATTGACACGACAATCGAGTGGTCAATCACCATTCTATCATGACTAAAATCCATTTTATTTTAAAATAAATCATATTATAACATTCTCATTGCAAGTCAATTTTGCCAAAAAAGAGCGCGCGGAGACCACTACTACGGCGCTAGTCTAAACTTTTGCTCTCCTCTACACGGGACACGCCTTGCGACGTCAGCGGCTGTATTGTGACGAGTTGAGACTAGTGCCGTAGAAGTGGTCTCCGTGCGCTCTGGAGTGTTCATTCCATCGCATAATTGAGCACGCTGATTGACCTATCAGCGTGGGTTATTGGCGGTGATTTTTGCACGCAATGATAGAATGATTATTTTAGGCTTTTGCAACAACAAACCATAAATGAGAATATTTTTGCTGACTATTTAAGTTTGCATTTTTGCACCTACCCAAGAAATGTGCAAATAAAATCGTGCACAAACATTTCTAATTTAGAGTAATACTGTATTTTACTGAACAACTAATTTTTTGGCTGAGCAGTATCTGTCATTGTCGTTTTTGGTGAAAAGTTAGCATTAACTAATGCCAACCCCATGCTGCAGGTGCTGCTGTCCTATTGCTGGGACCTGCTGGACCGGGCCAATGTAAAAGATCACACCAGAAGTGCTGAGACAAAATGACACGTGCCACCATGATGCCAACCTCGAGAAAGTGCTCACCCAGATCATAGCTCTATATTTATTACTTTGATGACTTGAAAATGTCTGACATTATCCAAAGGAGAAATTGCTACTATTGAGAGAGTTATTTGTGAAACAATTTAGTTTGATTTATGTCAAAACTTAATTCGGCAGTAGCACTATAGCAGGTTCTTGCAAGATACAATTAGTTGTTTGATTATTGAAATCGATATGCACAGCAAAATGTTGAATAATCTTTTTAATGGAATTCAAGACATTGGCTATGATGGAAGCTGAAGCAGTTTTTCTCAATATGATAAACAATAAACATTGTTAAAGAATCATGTAGGACTTTGTAGAATATTTTGTATCACATAAAGTGTGTTGGTTTTCATGCAAATTAGTCGGCATGGTTGAAGGACCTGTGTAAATTTGTGGCACACTGATGCTTCAGTAAACTGTTGTCAAAGGCAGTTTTGAAAGATTATGAACTAGGATAAAAAAATAAGAAGAAATACTATCAAATGGACTAACAGATATGATTTTTGTGTACAATGCTAATTGATTATTTTAGGCTTTTGCAACAACAAACCATAAATGAGATGGGTTTTTTTGAGGGGGGTGAGGCACATGATATTGATTTTGATCCATCCTGAGGTTGGTGACTGGGTTTATTGTGCTGACACCAATTTTAATTCCAGTACTTTTTGGCTTGTAACAATTGTTTTCTTTGTTAGTCACTTCTTCTATAAACAATTAAAAATGATTCATGCTAAAATGCTGCACCAACATTTCATTTTTTATGTTTCTACAAAACTTTGAAAGCTATGCTCGCTAACATCCATTTACCGAATTTTCAGACTGTAAAATAGCTATTTTGGTAAGAAGCATATGTGCAATGTCTGCATAAACATCATTGAGGTTGTATAATGTCATGCGTTTGGATATTTTTGCCCAATGGAAGTTATGCTTTCCTTCACTGTAAAACTAGAATATTTCATGGCTATCAAATTAGCGATTTTCATCTATAAATTATTTTGTAACTTCAATTTTGCGGTTTTGGTCTATCCTGGACCTAGTTTATATAGGCTATTAATGTTTGCTGACTATTTTAGTTTGCGTTTTGCACCTACCACAAAATTTGCAAATTAAATCAGGCACAAACATTTCTAGTTTTACAATAACTTATATTTTACCCAGACACATGATAGCCATTAATTATCACCAAAATCTAAGTGAAGCAGCATTGTATTGTTATTTTGATTCAAAATAGAAATGCTTTATGTTGAACCACTTTAAGTGCATATGTTGTCATGCAATTTAATTATTTGTGGTTCTCAATATTGTTCTGTATTTATTTTTATAATAAAATCAAACTACACATGTTCTTTCGTTCAATATTTTATTTTTCACAATACAGTCTGCAAATAAAAAGAGATACATTGAAATATTACAACATTGATATCAGTATTTTTCAATTATCTTTTAATTTACTTCATACTTGCATATCTATTATAAAAATGAAAATATATAAAAGACATCACTGACAAAGTAAATCATTTAAACTTCTGTAAATTACATAACAAAATAATTAAAATTATTAATTAAACTTTAGACTAGACAATTATTCACAATGGATAATCTTTTCTAAAAGCCATATATAATTCTCATTAACATGCATGTTGTTATGTCAAGACTAAATAAATTAAAGCACTGCATTTTCTTGTGTGAAAAACATTTTCTTGTATGATGACTGAACCTGTATGGCATTCATTAACATAATATAATCAAGTAGCCATGTGCATATCCTCGGGAAATGATTTCACGAAAGAAGCTGAATCTAGCTTAAACCAGTTTTCAAAATCAATATACTGGTCCATTTTGGTTAGCCTTTGACGCCCGCGCGTTGTTTGATGTACAGGCCGTGCAGCAACAAAGCACTTTCGTTGATTAAGGCTAGGGCACCTGTCGGTGATATTAAATTTGTAACGAATGTTCTCACTGCATTACATAATTTGTTAAGAATAATGTGTATTGTTCTAGAATGTGGAATGTTCTCAATGCATTACATAATTTGTTAAGAATAATGTAGATTGTTCTCCCCCGGAATTGTTCTAGACCTTAGGGTATATATATAAAGGCAGCTCGCAATTAGAGAGCAATAGTTTGGAGTTTCAGTTTGTGAATTAGTTTGAAGAGTTTGATTTGTTCATCTTTGCCATCAAGTTTGACATTTCATGCATCCTTGTCATTAAGTTTGGATATTTCATGCATCTTTGCCATCAAGTTGGATATTTCATGCATCCTTGTCATTAAGTTTGAATTTGTAAATTGTTGCTCTGAGAAGCATTTGTTTGAAAACTTTGTTATTGGAACTTTGAAGACTTGATAAAGCTCATAGAGCATTGTTTTGGAGATATCATCTCCAAGCATTTCTGGAGTGGATATTTTGTGGAGTGGAAACTTTTTGGGAGTGGACAGTAATTTCAAGTGTCAGATTGTGTCAGAACATTCACAGCAATTTTGTGTAAAAAAGTATTTTTTATTTAATTTATTTAGACATTTGTATCAGGTATTTGATTTGTGTTATAAAAATAAATAATTGTAAAATTTAACCACTAAATTCGCAGTGTTAATTTGACCATACCCCCTAGACGTTCTAATCTGTTACTTGAGCCATA
>JAGTTF010005006.1:0-11609 GCA_019095985.1 Streblospio benedicti | reverse complement strand
ATACAAAATCAAAATTGGAAGTGTTAGTTGAAGGTTATATGCTCGAGGGGCGATAGCAATGAGTTCTCTCTGAGTCTATTATTATGAAGCTTTTGTCTGTAATTGTAGGGTTCCCATATTTGTGCAAACTTTGAAAGAAAAAAGAACTATCTGAAATTGTCAAGTTTTTATGTCTGTAACTTGGAAGGTTTTCACTTTTAACTAAATTTGAAGTGTCAGTGTTAGGTTATATGTTCGAGGGGCGATAGCAATGAGTTCTCTCTGAGTCTATTATTATGAAGCTTTTGTCTGTAATCGTGAGGTTCCCATATTTGGGCAAAGTTTGAGAGATAAAAGAACTATCTGAAATTGTCAAGTTTTTATGTCTGTAACTTGGAAGGTTTTCACTTTTCAGCGATGACCACACAATTTCATTGCAGCAATGAAACATATACAAAATGCATTGCAGAATTCCCATGTTTCAACACTTGACTTTTCCCTGTGGGATTGTCAGGTGATTGGTGGGGTGGGGGGAGGGGGGGTGGGTTGGCCAACATGCACAGCAAATTTGCTTCTAGTATCTGAAATTATGAGGTTTTGGGTCAAAATTGGAAGTGTTAGTTGAAGGTTATATGCTCGAGGGGCGATAGCAATGAGTTCTCTCTGAGTCTATTATTATGAAGCTTTTGTCTGTAATTGTAGGGTTCCCATATTTGTGCAAACTTTGAAAGAAAAAAGAACTATCTGAAATTGTCAAGTTTTTATGTGTCAATTAACAGTCCTCCTTAACTCAATACTGAAATTTTTGGAAATTTAGTACAAAGAAATTATAACCGCCTAAACCCAACGCCTAGTCAATTCATGTCTGTTAACGTCCAAAAAATATTCGTAAAGTTAGACATTGTCATAAAAATGCAACTCAAAGACTCTGAATTAGGCAATCTCAAGTCACGTTTTTTACCCAGGCTCTGCATAGAAACTCATAAATCAATGTCTTGTCTCCACAGTTTGTCGACTGAAGGGGACTTACCGGATGAATCAGCTTGTAGCCCTCTGTGTATCTCACAGAGTGAGCAACAACCAACGCCTAGTGAAATCAGGTTTGTTAACGTCCAAAAAATATTCGTAAAGTTAGACATTGTCCTCAAAATGCAACTCAAAAACTCTGAATTAGGCAATCTCAAATCACGTTTTTTACCCCGGCTCTGCATAGAAACTCATAAATCAATGTCTTGTCTCCACAGTTCGACGACTGAAGGGGACGTACAGGATGATTCAGTTTGTAGTCCTCCGCGTATCTCACCGTGCGAGAAACAAAAATTTCTGGTGCTAGGTACAGCCGGCACACTAGAGCAAGAAACCACATCTACGCCTATTAACATGAGGTTTGTGTAATTATCATTAATTGTCAATTAACAGTCCTCCTTAACTCAATACTGAAATTTTTGGAAATTTATTACAAAGAAATTATAACCGCCTAAACCCAACGCCTAGTCAATTCATGTCTGGTAACGTCCAAAAAATATTCGTATAGTTAGACATCGTCATAAAAATGCAACTGAAAGACTCTGAATTAGGCAATCTCAACTCACGTTTTTTTTACCCAGGGTCTGCATAGAAACTCATAAATCAATGTCTTGTCTCCACAGTTTGTCGACTGAAGGGGACGTACAGGATGATTCAGCTTGTAGTCCTCCTTTTTATCTCACAGTGCGAGCAAAAAAAAAATTCTGGTGCTAGGTAGAGCCGGCACACTAGAGCAAGAAACCACATCTACGCCTATTAACAGGAGGTTTGTGTAATTATCATTAATTGTCAATTAACAGTCCTCCTTAACTCAATACTGAAATTTTTGGAAATTTAGTACAAAGAAATTATAACCGCCTAAACCCAACGCCTAGTCAATTCATGTTTGTTAACGTCCAAATAATATTCGTAAAGTTAGACATTGTCATAAAAATGCAACTCAAAGACTGAATTAGGCAATCTCAAGTCACTTTTTTTTTTACTTTTTTTTACCCCGGGTCTGCATAGAAACTCATAAATCAATGTCTTGTCTCCACAGTTCGTCGACTGAAGGGGACGTACCGGATGAATCAGCTTGTAGCCCTCTGTGTATCTCACAGAGTGAGCAACAACCAACATCATCCACGCCTATTGACATCAGGTGTGTGTGATTATCATTATTTGTCAAATATCAGTACTCCGTAACTAACAAGTTAGACTTTTTGAACTTTAGTTTACCAAAATTAAACCAGCTAAAGAAAAAACCAGTGACCACACAGTTGCATAAATGCTATGTGTACCAATGGAGATGTCGACAAATTCAAAGACTCTTAGGGTCTGTTAAACCCGGCCATAACAGATCCAATAATCATTTCTTTTTTTAGTCAGTCAGGTCATTGGGAATGCAAACCTTCTTGCTGTACCATCGGATTCTGAAGAACTCGCTGCACTAGCACTGGCAGTAAAGAAAACACTGTCATTAAAAAAAAAAGGAGGAAAAAAAACACAACGCCTAATGCTGATTCAAGTAGCGAGGATGAAAAAAAGCATATCAGCGTAAAAACCATGTGTTGGAAAAAAATCTTGGAAGAAGGCCCCACGTACATTGAACGAAAATGAATCCAAAAAGAACAAAAAGAAAAAAGAACACCTCCAACCTCATGTGATAGTGATAGTGACTACGAGATGAGTAGTGAATCGAGTTGTGAAGTGAAATCGAGGCCTAAGAGTAAAAATAAGAAATTACTCCGCAAGTCACATGAACTGGATGAAGATCTGAGTGACGAGGGGCGATGTCAACGATATGCTGTATGCTGGTGATTGTCCACAAATTTTTATCAGACAAGTAAAAACGGAGCAAATATCGCCAAAAGGCAAAATCAAAAAGCTCGAGAGGGTATATAACAAATTAAATGCATGCCCCTATTGTGGTGAATGCAAAATTAACTTTGAAAAACATCTTCAAGCTGTACACAAGGGTCAGAAAGATGTGAGCAAGGCATTACAGTTAGAACCAGGGTGCAAAGAAAGAATTGACATTGTGGAACAACTACTCGCCAGAGGTAATCACATTCATAATCTGAAGACTATTAAATCGAAATGTGGCATGTTTATACCAAAGCGAAGACCACGAGCAACGGCGAAAAAGGAAAGAAATTGAATTGGTTGGTTCGAGACTACGGGCCGTGCCCTTTGTGCTCGACCTGGATGAAGAAAAATTACTGTACCGACACACCGAAAAATGTCGTTTTCAAGAATGATATGGAAATAAAGATGTCATGCTCAGAAATTCTGCTCCAGTCAGATATTGCCGCGGGGCGAGTGGATCGTAAAGCTTCCGATGCCTTGGTGAAGGAAGTCTACAAGATAATGAAGAACGACGAAATAAGTAGAATCGCTAAAAATGACCCCCTTATAGTACAGGCAGGAAACGGAGTATTGATGCGTAACATAGGAAACAAGGCGATGCGAAGATACTATGCCAGTTCTGTGATGCGGTTGCTTGCCAGGCTACTCATGGAATTGAGAAAACTTCAAGTTGATGAAGATGGGAAGGAGAACCTATGCTTTTATGATGCTCTGACAACTTCACAGTATGCAAACTTTGTTGACGCTGTCTTTGAAGTGTGTGGGCCCTTGACATATAGAAGAAGAGGATAATGAAGAAGACTTGCAGGCTCCAAGCAATGCTATAAAGCTATCTTATGACATTTTTCGACTATGCCATGCCAAGGTATACCAAGCCATGGACGATCCAGACAAAGAGAGAGGAGAAGCAGAGAGGAAAAAAAAAAAGAGATTCGTCGAACGATTTAGACAACACTGGTGTACTGATGTCAAGAAGAAGGCAAGACATGTTATGCGGCAGAGAAGGATGAACAAACGTCAGGAGCTTCCAGTCCCACAAGACATTGTCAAACTTGCAAATCAACTTAAAGATTCGCTCGGGAAGGCCAAGAGACCGGAGACACCAGAAGAGCTGCGGTCACTGCAATTGAATGTCTTAGCTAGACTGATTAGTTACAACCGCCGAAGACCTGGGGAAGTTCAGTCACTTAGGTAAGGAACAGACCTTAATTCATTTGGTTGATATGGGCAATCTGCTCTACTTGTGGGAGATTTATACATTTGCGAGGTTTCTTTAAAATTTTGAAGGCGTATATGATATTTTGAAATGTGGTTGTAGCACTAATGACAATTCTAAAATTTCATTTCATTTGATTTCCTTATGTGACAGGATGAAGCAGTATTCTCAGCGAACAATTGGCTTAAGTGGCACACATGATTCCCTCACGAGGAATCTGAATGAGGTGGAAAAAATGTTAGTGACATCCCAAGAAGTGGTAGAAATTAGAGGAAAGGTAAGAGACAGTGGCAGTGGCATTTTCAGCCTCCCTGTCCTTGAAATGCTAAATTTACTGCATTAGACCTTCTCCTACACAGCTTGAGGGTACATGTAATTCTCTACGTTGTCGATTATGTTGCCACCAAAGAAGTGAATTGATTTATAGTGTGTTTAAAATTACGTGCAACTTGTAATCTTTAACTCTATAGGCTGTTATTGAAATTGTAGAAAGATAGAAAAGTACCCCTCATCATTCCCAAGGACTGTGTCACACCGATGACTTATATAACTGACAAGAAATTGCGAAAAAAGTTCGACATACAGGGCATATTTGTGTTTGCCTCCAACTCTTGTGAGTATATATTTTGCATCATTGTGTTTTTTCTTTATACAGGGAACATGGGTGGATTTCTCATACGTCTAGAAGTACTCTAAAAGTACTGTGATTGTGATAGAGCTGAAAGAGCTGCGAATGCGTAATATATATATATATATATAACCTTTTTCACATTACGATGGTTAATCAGTGCAAGATTTTAATCTTAAACGCTTTAACTCACGTTGAAAGGGAGTAACCATTATAGAGTCCATTCATGTGCATGCATTTGGATTAGAACTATTGATATATCATTTAACGATGAACAAGTAGCCATTACTTTTTTAGACATTTTCTTCTGTTTTATGATTTTTTTTTTTTTTTCTGTTCATAGCTGGCTCAATATTGAGGGGATACCATGCCCTCAAGTTTGCAGTTTCAAACACCCGCAACCTGGAGAGGCCTGACCTCATTGTCGCAACAAACATGCGAAAAATGATGGCGCGTGCGTAACGCAAGTAAGTTATTGCGCTTATCATAGAAAATGTTACCCGTGTGTGATTTACTTTTTTCATCTGTTTCCCACTCACTGGTACCTCAAATATAAAATTATTTATGATTCAATTATTTATCATGTTTACAGACGGTTGGAGATGGCTCAAAATACGTGTTTTTAGGTGATGTCCCTTGACGAGGCAGATATGACGGCCGTTTTGAACCACATGGGTCACACGGGGACGTGCACAGAGATTACTACAGACAATATAGCAGTGTGATTGAAAGACTTGATGTCAGCAAGCTTCTTCTGCTTCAGGATTCGGACCGCGTGGCTGAATTCAGAAAGCAAGGGTTAGACACAATTGATGTCGACATGTTGCATGCTACTGATTTTACAGGTAACACATTAATTATGCTCACTATCCACTGCCTAAGCACATGTATTTGGATATCATTTTATTAAACACTTGCGTATTTAAAAATGTACTTTTCTTTGGTTGTGTCTTGAACCCCATTAAAGCAATTGCTTTTAAAGTTAAACATGTGTAGTTTACGGATAAAGATTGTCTCCCCAAAAAATTGTTTGTACTTTTAGGTATTTTTTACAACATTTCTGATGTGTATTTAAAATTTAATAAAAATATAACGAATTTATATTCAGCTGTGCCCTGGAAAAATTTTATGGCCCCTCATCAACCAATTGGATATTTTGTATCAAAATATTAATCTCACTACCTGGTTTGAAGTTTGAGTAATTTTGCCTAATCTAGAAGAATTTTTCTGTGGGTGGGGAGAGGAAGTGGAGACTTTGAAGTTTGTGAGCGTCCCTAACTATTTTAATTGAAAAGTGACAGTTCATAACCGTGTTACTTCGATTTTACAGATATCGTCCCCGTGGCAAATCATGTCGAGGAAGATGTCAATGCCGATGAGTCACAGGTCCAAGTGCATCCATACGATGAAGATGATGAGCCAGACGCAGAAACACAGCAACTGGCCCCATTCGACTTTGTTGGTAAGTATTGTAATTTACTGATCCTTGTGTCCGTTTCATTAAGTGTACCCCCCTCCGGGTAGACTTCTAGCTTTAGTTATGACCGCGTCAACATGCTTAAAAAGCTTATAACTTGAACACCATGAGAGCTATTGCTTATTATATGTATAGTTTGAGGAAAATCATATGTCTCCAAAATTTTTGTTTGTACTTTGGCCTACTTTTGACGAAGTTATCGTGTGTGTTTTTTTTTTTTTTAACTACTACGAATTTTTACTTACCTGTCTCCTGTGAAGATTTGTTTGTGTGATGATATTACTTTCACAAGATGCTTTGATGTTTGAGTGCTTTGGAATTTTTTTTTTATAATTTAAGTTTGGTGGGGGTAGACTGGCGTTTCTGAACTTCCTACATTGATGTTTTTTTGTTGTAGCTGATGCCACACTTTCACTGGAAACAAAGAAAAAGGCGCAAGGTCGTTCCAAAACATCATTGGACTTCACAAGAAGAGACAGAGTTGAAAACTCTATTTCCACGTACTTTTGAAGATGGCAAGCTACCAGGTCAAAGAGAGATAAAAGCGAAATTCAAATCTTCAGAAGTGTTTAAAGACGTTAGTTTTACTTTGTCGGCAATCAAGAACAAACTGATTAGAATGATGGAAGGAAAATGAGGTTTGGAGACACAAACATTGAGTGCATATTACAATTTCTGGTGCTAGGTAGAGCCGGCACAATGGAATTGTATCTCTAGTATACAAACTGTGTTACAAGTATGTCAGGGATCACATGTAACTTTGGCATCGTGGCAAGGTGAGGAAGGTGAGGTGTTCAGTTATGCGAGATACATACAAGGTGTCCACGTTACAATTTTTTTGATAGGAACAGCAAGCACACTAGATTGGTATCTCTTTCATAGAAAATGGGGATGTCAGGGATCATATGTGATGTTTAAAATTTTTTTGCCTACTTTAACTGGGCCCTGGGAATTTTTTTTTTTTTGTTTTTTGTCACATATCACAAAACCTGTTTTTGGTATCAATTTATTAATACTACTTTGGTCTAATGTAACTGGGTCCTGGGAACGTTTTTGTTTACAATATCACAGATGTTTTTTTTTTTGGTATAAATATATTACTACTACAGGTAGACGAAGATCATACGGCAATGGTACGTGTTGTAGTTAAGTCTCCCCCCCTCCGGAGGGGGACTTCTAGCTTTAGTGCTGGCCGCGTCCGTCCGTCCGCGTCCGCGTCTTAAAAAAGCTTATAACTTGAACACCATGAGAGCTATTGCTTTGAAAATTAAATATGTTTAGTTTGAGGACAATCGTATGTCTCAAAAAAAAAATCTTTTTGTACTTTGGTCTACTTTTGACGAACTTATGACCTTACTTACAAATATCTTGTTACCGCACTTTAGTGAGAAGTATTTGGATGATTGTCGCCAAACTTCATATTTAGCTTTAATGTACTACTCTCCAGACTTGATTTGGTTTTGGTGTACTTAAGCCTACTTTTGACGAAGTTATGGCGTGTTTTTTAAAAAGAATATTACGAATTTATATTTACCTGTCTCCTGTGAACAATTTATGGCCTATCATCACCAAACTTGTCATTTGGCATCAATATATAACCCTCCCAACCTTATTTCACATTTCGTCCCTCCGCGCCCGCGCCCACGTCCGTCCGCGTCTACATGCTTAAAAGCTTATAACTTGAACACCATGAGAGCTATTGCTTTGAAAAATTGTTCACTTAATATTGATGTAAAATTTTAAATTAATACATGTATTGTGCCCTTGATCGACAAAGGTGCCTTACCCTCACCAGCATCTCATACTTAGCTTGTGCTTCTCTCTTTGTACCTGCCCATTAATGATGCAATTGGATCTTCCGATTGGACATGTTGTTGCATAAATCCTTGAAATTCTTGCGACCGGGAACAAGTATTTGACTTACCTGCAATTCTTCCCTTTTGCTCGTCCCATTCCTCTTGTACACCAGATTTAGAGGAAGCAAGTGCATTTTTGTAAAGGAATTGCTAATATGTTTCCAATGTGATTTGGCGTGATCGCAAATCAAAACTTCCCGCTTGTTAAAACTGTAAATGTAATTCCACCCCTAAACTTCCAAGAGAATTCGATGAGGTCTATGGGGGTGTTGTCAAAACTACTTATAAAAATTTAAATTTGAGTAGTGTTTTATCCTTGAGATAGTTATGAAGTATTCCACTTATTCCACTTCTGTATTTGAAAGTCACCGTTTTTCATATGAATTCTGTTTCTACTTTTTCATTCATTAGATAGAAAACTTATATACATAATATAACTTTATGTATAAGTGTGTTCTAATTTTGCTATATATTTGCATAACAAAACAAAATAAGAAAAAAAATCATCAAGATTTAATACTTTATGTTTAACTAATACTTTTACAGTAGTATTTATTTAACAAGATTCACGTTAATATAAGACTAACAAGGTCCCGCCTAGTATCGCCGCTAGCGAAATAAGGTTTCTTTATAGCCTTTTGTGTTTGGCAGAGCCGGCACACTTGATTTGTATCTCTGGATTAGAAAGGGTGTTACGTGTATGTCATGGATCACATGCAGCCTAGATGTACATGTATTACTATGTAGACCTCTCATCAACAAGCTTGAAATATTCTCTCAATACAGTACTCTGCCATGAAGGTGGTTTGATGTTGAAAAGTTTGGCTTTGCCAAATGTGCTGTGTACTTGTAATTTTGTTTACGTAAGTTTGCCGATAGGCGGTGCCAC
The DNA here is from genome assembly GCA_019095985.1 of Streblospio benedicti. Lineage (NCBI taxonomy): Eukaryota > Metazoa > Annelida > Polychaeta > Spionida > Spionidae > Streblospio > Streblospio benedicti. The sequence continues at coordinate 2,690 of JAGTTF010005006.1, read as the reverse complement.
GACTCTGTACAGTGTATTCTATTCAAGTATGCAAATTGTATATTTTAACATCGAGTTGGGCATAAACTAGGTAGTTCCCGTCTAGTATCGTCGCTAGGGAAATTAGGCTCTGTCATAGGTCTTTTATTTGATTTTTCTACTTGTCAGTGTTGTAAATGACCACGATGCCTTCTTTTTTTTGCCAACTGGTATTTGATCACAAGACTGCCAGTCATTTGGCTGAAGTGACTAATTACTTTAACTTAGCCACGTTCGCATCAGATAGGATTGATGAAGAGAACACCTCATTTGACATAATGTTTCCCTTCAAGTAAGTGACAACGTAGTCCATGAAACATTTTTTTTTCTGGTGAACACCCAAGTCGAACATATCAGCGGCTTGGTGTCCAACCAAGTGATTTGTGAACAAGTTATTAGGTGTCTGGACTTTTTAGGTGCAGAGCTACACCTTTCTATTCTATTTATGTGACCTGCTCTAGGCAGTGGGAAAATTATCGTTCCATTTATAATGTCTGTATGGCAGTAAACGTATTTTTCAGTGCGCACGACAATACCTATCGACACTTTGAGCCCATGATGAGAGAAAAATTGGCATTACTAACATGGCAAAGGTTTTCAGTTTGACACCTCGCTTGGCGAGAAAATACATCCGGTCTTGCATGAGAGCCCGGGATTTCAGGCAATACAGAGAGACCTTTTGTGTGCCCTTTTGCAGCAAAAGGTTCCATCTTGATAGAGACGAAAGTAACATAGCAAGAGCAAATTGCTGTTACTCAGGCATACATACAGCTGAACAATGCCTAGTTCACATGGCATCACTTGCCAACTGTTATCATTGTCATTGTGGCTTAGACGGTGAGGGAAATCTCATATGGTCTGAAACGTTCTATGCTGAAGGTTACTTGATGTTAGTAAACTGTAAATAGAATTATAAAAAACATACGCTCAGCGTTAACATTCATTTGAAAATATTTATATGTAATTAAAGAGTATAAGATGATAAACCAAAGCAATTATTTAACAGTCATGGTGCAAAATAACAGATGCAGACACCTTATGATGCAATTTTGGAGTTACAAATGTGCCAAGATAGGATTGATGAAGCAGTCATCTGACCGTAGTAAGCTTATTTATCACAACTTTGGCATATGATATTAACTAGTACAATTTTTTTTGCTTTTCAAGGTTAACAACAGGATAAAAAATATTTGGCACAATCTTTTAGAATTGGCACATCCTAAATACTGATGTGTGTGATTTCAGTGGATCCAGTTCTGTACTACATGTAGCCTCATCGGTCTTCTTGGGTGTTATACTTCGTTTTTGGCTACTTTATTTGGTGACTTTCTGATCTGGGCCTACATTACTAAGATTTGATACAATATCAAGTGTTGCAGTTTCAACTTTCTTTGCCCCTCCAACACTCTTCTTGCCACAGCCACCAAGATTGGTGGTGCCAAGACTGTTTACTTCCAAGTCCAGGATTTAATGATAGGTCAATATGTTGCAAAAAGGTCGATGGGCTGATGTGGTCCAAAGTACTTATAAAAATTTAAAATTACAGCATTGATATAAATTATAATTTAAAACTATGATGCTATAGTATTATTCCTCTTTGAATTTTCTGCATTACCACAGCAGGTGGATGCGGTTTAATTCTTGTTGCAGTGGGGTTGGAGGATGCCGGTTATTGTATTTGTTTCTGTGAATGGAAGTTGAATCAAAAAACAAGGAAGCCTTGCATTCATTTGTTAAAACCGTAAATGTAATTGCACCCCTAAACTTCCAAGAGAACTATTTGAGGTCATGGGGGGGGGGTGTTGTCAAAATGCAATTTTGGATAAAATGTTTAAATTTACAGTATCAATATAAATTATATATTGAAACTGTCATACTATAATATTCCTCTATGAATTTCATCCGGTTGTCTTTTGGACAAAAATAGGAACAAATATATTACCCACAGATGTGTCTGATGTGTGTGATTTCAGTGGATCCAGTTCTGTACTACATGTAGCCTCATCGGTCTTCTTGGGTGTTATACTTCGTTTTTGGCTACTTTTTTTGGTGACTTTCTGATCTGGGCCTACATTACTAAGATTTGATACAATATCAAGTGTTGCAGTTTCAACTTTCTTTGCCCCTCCAACACTCTTCTTGCCACAGCCACCAAGATTGGTGGTGCCAAGACTGTTTACTTCCCAGACCAGGATTCAATGAGTTTTTAGGTGATGTCTGAAGACTGTTAAATTGAAATGTGGCATGTTTATACCAAAGCGAAGACCACGAGCAACGGCGAAAAGGGAAGAAATTGAATTGGTAACATAGGAAACAAGGCGATGCGAAGATACTATGCCAGTTCTGTGATGCGGTTGCTTGCCAGGCTACTCATGGAATTGAGAAAACTTCAAGTTGATGAAGATGGGAAGGAGAACCTATGCTTTTATGATGCTCTGACAACTTCACAGTATACAAACTTTGTTGACGCTGTCTTTGAAGTGTGTGGGCCCTTGGACATAGCCGAAGAAGAGGATAATGAAGAAGACTTGCATGCTCCAAGCAATGCTATAAAGCTATCTTATGACATTCTTCGACTATGCCATGCCAATGTATACCAAGCCATGGACGATCCAGACAACACTGGTGTACTGATGTCAAGAAGAAGGCAAGACATGTTATGCGGCAGAGAA
>JAGTTF010005002.1:0-10802 GCA_019095985.1 Streblospio benedicti | reverse complement strand
TCATAGATGCGTTTCCCAAGGGCTTCCACGTAAAATGACTTGTGGCAAATATGACAGTAAAAATGGCTTCACACCAGTGTGTGTGTGCGCTTGTGTTTGTTCAGAGCAGACCTGTCAGCAAAAACATTTGCCACACTGATCACACTTGTATGGTTTCTCTCCCGTGTGAGTGCGCATATGAACAACAGCAAACCTTTGAGAGAAACTTTTATCACAAACTCCACAACCATAAGGTTTCTTGCCGGTGTGAGTTCTCATGGATTTTAGAGTTCCATTTTCACGGAATGATTTCTCACACACTGTAAACTGATGTTCTTTCTCCCCCAGTGTGGATTCTCATGTGGCTGGTCAAGCGCTACGGTCACTAAAACACTTTCCACATTGACTACACTCATACGGTTTCTCGCCAGTGTGAGTTCTCATATGTTTTGTCAGATTTCCACTTTGACTGAATGATTTCTTACACACTGTACACTGATGTTCTTTCTCCCCAGTGTGGATTCTCATGTGGCTGGTCAAGTTGCTACTGTCACTAAAACACTTTCCACATTGATTACACTCATATGGTTTCTCCCCAGTGTGAGTTCTCAAAACAAGCTGCCACATTGACTGAATGATTTCTCATACACTGGCACTGATGTTTTTCTCCCCAGTGTGGATTCTCATGTGCCTGGTCAAGTTGCCTCTTTTTCTAAAACACACGCCACATTGATTACACTCATATGGTTTCTTGTAATGTTGTATTCCTGTCTGTGATTTTAGATCCTCAGTTTGGCAGAATGATTTCTTATTTGATGTAGATTTCTTTTGCGAATCACTGTGGTTTGCCATTGCATTTGAGTTTTCAAAGCTAATATGATAGCTCTGCACAATTATCTCAAGATACTTAAATAACCTTATCAGAATAAAGTAATATCCTTGAAATGTTGATTATGTTTTTCCCCTTGAGTGATAAATTACCAAGTATAGTCTATCCAATTTTAACTCTTGGAGTTTAAGTAAAATATTTCTATGTATACACAATGTTAAATTCTCTTCTAATTTTGCTAATTCATTAAAAAGAAAAATACAATTGAAAATACATCATTATGATTTTGAATATGAAACAAAATTTCCTGTTTCATCATAATATCTTAAATTCTTAAAGTCTCTTTGACTATAAAATTTAACAGCAAAATTAAACATTTACAATTTCTAGTCACAATGCAAACACCCTCCACATGCGCTCTCTTTTGACTATCATGTCTCATGAACTAAGAAAACATAGATAATAAACGATTATAATCATGGCCCAGATATATTAAGAGCTGCGTTTTAACTTTTCATTCTCACTATTTTATGATCAAGAAACTGCACAAATTTCACTTTTTATTCATAAAGTTGCTTTACACAAAGTTCGTCATAAGGAAATGTCCACTATGGAGGGAGCTCACTAAATCTTGACCTTTGTGATTTTATCCTTTTTGATCGGCTGTACAGTGAATATCCCTCAACAAAGGAATGAGTAAACAAGGAAACTCTGAATAAAGGAATTGTACGTTTCCATGCAGTAGCTTATAATAATGTAAGTAAAATGATGTAGTAATCAAAGGAAACCCATACAAAGGAAGGATTTGTGACTGCAAATAGGGTTCATTTGTTGAGGATTTTCACTGTACTGATGTTTATATACCACATCTGTCAGAGTTCAGTGTTCATAGATGAACAACAAAAATACATTTATCATTTGCAGTCTCAAAAGATTTTTTTGTACGTAAAATTTGAGAGAACACAGACACAGTCCTTGAAATGATCATCTCTTTAACAATACATCGTTTCTCTATTAAGAAATCATATTGGTTTTGTTATGAGAAATATATCTCTGTAGAGAATCAAAAAAGCAGTAATAATATGATAACCCTTTTGGCACTCCATTTTCGAAATCATTATATCAGAAACATAAAATTCTATTCTTTTAAACTTTTCTATGCAAAGTTTCAATGTCCAAGGTCTTCAAAATTATAATTCAAGAGATGGTTAAATGTGTATATAAACAGGGTCTATGCAATTGATGAAACCATCATTTTAATAAAGTGGCTTCATTTGTAATCACCAAAAGTGTAACCTATGGATTAAATACATATTCTGGAAAAAAGTTAAAATTATGTTTTTAAATAACAATAAAAGTATATTTTACTGGTTTGTAAAATATAATAAAGTTGTCTGTAAAACAGAAGGGAATAATGTTTTCATAAAAATTGAAAAATAAATGTTTTCTTTTCAAAGGACAACCTCCCCCTCTCAGATTTTCAACTTGTCCAGCCAGTTTTTAGGGGTAGGTATTTTTAGAATGAATATTTGAAACCGTGCATTTAGTCCTTGAAAACAATAAAAGGGCTTAGTTTTAAAGCATCCAATATAAACCGATAAAGTACTCTTTCTGTGGTGGAGTTGGAGTGAAAGTCATTAAATACACAAAGAAATGAGAACAAAATCTGAAAATCAAACAACAAAATTTATGAAAATAAAGCAGCGTTCTCTTTTGCTGCATGAAACAAAATGTCCCATCAAAATCTTTAAAGGAGCTTAGTGACCAGGACAGTCGCCGGAGATTTCTGCCATTAGGTTTGTGGAATCGGTGGAAACGCGAAACTTTTAGTCGCTATCAGGTTTGCTGGGAGAAGGTTTTAGGATGCTGTTTGTGGTTAAGTTTTGTAGTGGTTATATTATTAGTTTATGTCAAAAACAGTCTCTTCAGATCAATAGCTGATTATGTTAAACGTTGTCTATTGCTTTAAATGAATACGGGAATTTGAATATGAGTCTAACATTACTTATTTATTATTCTTGGCTGTAATTTGGGCTATTTTGCTAATTTTTTTCTAGGCAATATGGTAGAATAATGAATTGTTTCTGTTTGTTTATAACTGGATTAAGACTGCTATTTTTCTGTGAACCGATCTCGTCCTAATGTTGATAAATTAAAGCACTGAGTGTAAAATATTCATGCCAATCCAGAAGCTTCCTGACACAGAAGTGATCATTTAACCCTTTCAAACCTAATTAAGCAGACAGGCTAAATAACCTGTTTTTGTTGAACTCAAGACCGTGTTTAGTAAAAGGTAGAACCTTGTTATCTATCAATTATCTCAAATTTTCTGTTATCTCAAAGCTATTTTCATCTCTCTTCAACCACAATATGAACATATGTCAGTCAATCATCTTAAATATTGACTATCTTGCGCATTTTACAGTTCTCCCTACAACATCTACATAACATGTTTTTTGTGTTCTTTGTACACCCCAGTCAACCATGCCATCTATCAATGCCACAGTCACAGCTCATACAGCTACTGGTGTCTTCAGCCAATCATAGCAGCTCATTTGCATACATGGGGCTGAATTTGAACATGTGTATTCAATCCCTTAAACATATAATAATCACATCAATAGGTTGAAACATTGTCCTATTCAATCAGGATTTATGGAAAATCAATCGTCAGGGACGATCAAATATCTACAGTGTCCGTTTAACATGTACTCGTTCCTCTTGCAACAAACAAACTGTATATCCTAAATTGACCAGTTTCCTTGTCATCAAAAAGGACGAGAAAATTTGCTGTGATCCTCCAAGTTTTTAGTACATTGGCACGAGCAACACATCCCCGACCCTGATTGAAAAATGGTTTATGAACCTGCATTTAGTACAGTTGTTCATTTGGCAATGCTGACACAAACACTGTTGTTTTTTTAAATGGTAGGTTTCATGCAGAACCTCAGGTGTTTCATAGTGATGTGACTACCTAACCTTTGGTTGGGTGACTAAATATGGAAGTGCCTTACTTTTATCACCATTCAATGCTGCAGATATATATGGACAAATAGACCATATGTATCTGCATCTTTATCATCAATTTCAAGCCTGGACTTCATTAAAATTATAAATCATCATTCATTATCATCATCCAAAATAGTAATACAATGTAGTAATTGAAGTGGAATTCTTATAGTTATCTGTGTGTGAAGTTATGGATTTTAATGATGTTAAAAATGTAATTTGATTGGAATGCATTTTCTATCTATGTTTCAATAAAAAAATGATCCAGTGCCTTAACACGGCATTTCACATTTAACATCTTGACAACTGTTTAAACCATAGAGACATGACGGGTGAAACTGCTTCCCACATGACTGAGCGTGTCCATCCCATGAGTAACTCATTGCATGTGATCCGTGTCACGATCGCCAGTCACATTTAGCTCAATTGGCTACATATTTATGCTGAATTAGCAAATGCAGTGACTGTTTAGGGATGAGTTTGCTCAACACCCACCACCAGACCAGATTGATGATGAGTCCAACTGTCTATCGGCCACTGAAGCACCTCTACAAATTATGTAAACCAAATTCTATACAGAGTACTAATATGTGGCGTTGTCAGGTCTTGTGAAATACTCACACTGCCATTTATATCAATTCTCTCAGCGCGTTGTTCGTTAGCACATTTCACAGCATAATGTGACACACGAGCGAAGGGAGAGAAGCGACATATCATCACTCGGGGTCCGGGGTCCGTGGGGTGACAATGGCTTTGTGTGTCAGATGGGAATATGGGAATACCTACTGTCTGTATGCAGATGGCAGCATCGCTTCCTACAGGAACTACTACAGTCGAGCCTCCGTATAAGACCAGCCTAATGTATCCAGCAAGTCTCCATCTCACGTCATCACGTCAGTCTGGGAGGGGGATTTTAGTGCATATTGTCACATATATTGTATGTCTTGACCCACAGGGTAAAAGTTCACATGTTCTTGAAAACTGCCGTATTTATTGTGTAAATAATAAAAGGACAGACTTTACAGACACATAACTACACATGGACCGCGCTTATAGACGACGTCTGGTGAACACCTTTACATGCTTGAAGCTATACGTGTGTAGAGAAACAAACTAGTCCCCTATAGGTGAACACTCGGGTGAACACCTTGCGCCGTATTTACAGTTGACATTTATGTTGTTACAGCAGCGCAGAGTTCACGAGTGTACAATTTGTAACGTGTCACAAAACGCCGCAATATGGAAATGTTGTTTGGCATGTTTAAGGCAGCAGCTCATTTCGCGTTCTGTCTTTTTTTTTGAATTGGATGTAGAATTTTCAAACTGCACCCTCAAATTGAGAATTAGTTTAGACCTCGTTAAAATGAAGTTGGGTCAGAGAGAAGCAATGTGTTTGAATGTCACCATGCGAACCTTGACCTTTTTATCAGAAATCCTCTGAGCTCCTAGAGCAAGTTAATGGCACATCATCGTGGGTTGTGTATTACGCTAAATCAAGACATAGCCGTAATAACAAACAGGAGAAGAATTAACAATTTGTTTAGTGAATGTAAAACTTGTAAATTGCAATGTGCCCATAACGTGAGCACCTGCTCTACTACGACCACCAGGACAACGGGTCAATCGCTCAGTATCGCAGCAGCTAAAGTCTGTAATGTTTATCTAACACTCTGTTTAAATGGCACTGAATACATTTTTGGCACAAACGTTACTCCAAGCAGATTTCTAAATTTTTAATGAACAACTGTATATATCGCCTATGACTGGTACCTTATTAACATGTAGATACCACTAACAGTGAGAGTAGAATTAAATTATTAATGAAATATGTTTTGTTTCCTACCATATTTTTAATAACGTGCTTTCTCTATTTCCGCTGACAGAGACCCTCATTCATCAAGCACTACGCTGTATCTACTGAGCAGCAAAACGGGCAAATTATCAAATATTTATGGATGTGAAATGTATATGGAATACAGTAGAACCTCCAATTAAGACCACCTCTATAATGAGATCACCTCCATAATAAAACAACTTCTTGCAGTCCCAAACTTTCATAAGTCGACAAAAACATGAACCTCCATTAAAAGACCACCTCTCTATTGAGACCACTCGAGCACATCCACTGATAGTCCTAATAAAGAGTTATTTTCTCTTTGTTTTCATTCTTTTGCTGTCAATAATTATTCCAAAAACGATCAAAACTTTACATATCTTTATTTATTTACATGTTTCGAGTCAACAGACTCCTTCTCAAATTTGTTGATGTTTACACTACCATGATTTTACTTTATAGACCACGATTACAAAATATACTTTACCACTCTAATCCCAATACCGAGGCTCTACTGTATCCCAATACCGAGGCTCTACTGTATCCCCCAATACCGAGGCTCTACTGTATCCCAATACCGAGGCTCTACTGTATCCCAATACCGAGGCTCTACTGTATCCCAATACCGAGGCTCTACTGTATCCCAATACCGAGGCTCTACTGTATCCCAATACCGAGGCTCTACTGTATCCCAATACCGAGGCTCTACTGTATCCCAATACCGAGGCTCTACTGTATCCCAATACCGAGGCTCTACTGTATCCCAATACCGAGGCTCTACTGTATCCCAATACCGAGGCTCTACTGTATCCCAATACCGAGGCTCTACTGTATCCCAATACCGAGGCTCTACTGTATCCCAATACCGAGGCTCTACTGTATCCCAATACCGAGGCTCTACTGTATCCCAATACCGAGGCTCTACTGTATCCCAATACCGAGGCTCTACTGTATCCCAATACCGAGGCTCTACTGTATCCCAATACCGAGGCTCTACTGTATCCCAATACCGAGGCTCTACTGTATCCCAATACCGAGGCTCTACTGTATCCCAATACCGAGGCTCTACTGTATCCCAAAAAGGCTCTACTGTATCCCAATACCGAGGCTCTACTGTATCCCAATACCGAGGCTCTACTGTATCCCAATACCGAGGCTCTACTGTATCCCAATACCGAGGCTCTACTGTATCCCAATACCGAGGCTCTGTACCCATCCCAACTGTTGCATAAAGGCTTGGTAGTATCCCAATACCGAGGCTCTACTGTATCCCAATACCGAGGCTCTACTGTATCCCAATACCGAGGCTCTACTGTATCCCAATACCGAGGCTATCCCAATACCGAGGCTCTACTGTATCCCAATACCGAGGCTCTACTGTATCCCAATACCGAGGCTCTACTGTATCCCAATACCGAGGCTCTACTGTATCCCAATACCGAGGCTCTACTGTATCCCAATACCGAGGCTCTACTGTATCCCAATACCGAGGCTCTACTGTATCCCAATACCGAGGCTCTACTGTATCCCAATACCGAGGCTCTACTGTATCCCAATACCGAGGCTCTACTGTATCCCAATACCGTATCCCAATATCCCTTATACAATACGAGGCTCTACTGTATCCCAATACCGAGGCTCTACTGTATCCCAATACCGAGGCTCTACTGTATCCCAATATCCTCTACTGTATCCCAATACCGAGGCTCTACTGTATCCCAATACCGAGGCTCTACTGTATCCCAATACCGAGGCTCTACTGTATCCCAATTTATCCAAACTGTCCCAATACCGAGGCTCTACTGTATCCACTGTTGTGCACCAAGAGGTCGTTTTTCACCACTGAGTTTGTCAGACACAAACCACGGAAATGGCATCGTGATTGGACCCGGTGATTGTACGCATACAATGGGAGTGGGGGGAGAACCTGGATGTTGTGTATTGAGATTGGCATGGGATGGATTTTTTTAATCAATTAGATAACACTGTTTTTTGGTGGAAAAAAAAGCAGAAAAAATGTTGTTCTTCCCATGATTTATTTATCTTTTTTTTTTCAGATTTGTTTAATTAAAAATTTTTTTTCAATATATATTTCAACAGCAATTATTATCCCCCATTTTTCATATACAAAAAAATGAACACATCTTGCATGAAAATGGAAACAAAATAAAACTATAATGATCAGATTTGTACTAATTTTATTTCGACTAACAGGAGATATATTCAAAGACATTTACATAGCTGCATATTAAATATAGATAGAGTCACTGTAAATCTACAAATATTTGTGCACCATTCAATTTGCGAATTTCGTGGGCAGGTGCAAAAATGCAAACTTAAATACAATGTAGTAAGCAAACATTAATAGCCTATGTAAAGTAGGTCCAGGATGGACCAGAATCGCAAAATGAAATAGTAAAAAATTTATAGATGAAAATCGCAAACTTTAATAGCCACGAAATATTCTAGTTTTACAGTAGTTCTTTATATATTTCAGTTAATAAATTTGTTTAAAATTACTTTTACCAGAAACCCATGACTGCAGTTATGGGTTTCTGCTTTTACATATTGAACTTTTAAGTCATCAAATAGATAAAAAAAAAGTATCTATATTGTACAAGCAGAATCCATGAATCAGACTGACACAAAATACGCCGGGCAGGTTTTTATAAAAGCTTGATACGTCCGAGTGGTGAAATTTGAGGGTTTATCTACACTTCCTAAAGTACTCTAAATACACATAAAAAATATGATGTTGAGCAATAACATCTCACTTCTTGGCATGCAGAGTCATATGGTGCCTTTCCAAGTGGCTTCCATGTGTAAATGACTTGTGGCAAATGTGGCAGTAAAATGGCTTCTCACCAGAGTGTGTGCGTTTGTGCATCTTCAGTTTAGAACATTCAGCAAAACATTTGCCACACTGATCACACTTGTATGGTTTCTCTCCCGTGTGAGTGCGCATGTGAACAACAACATTAGACCTGTCAGAGAAACTTTTATCACAAACTCCACAACCGTAAGGTTTCTTGCCGGTGTGAGTTCTCATGTGGGATTCTAAATGTACTTTTTGCCTGAATGATTTCTTACATACTGTACACTGATGTTCTTTTTCCCCAGTGTGAATTCTTATGTGCCTGGTCAAGTCGCTATTTTTACTAAAACACTTTCCACATTGACTACACTCATACGGTTTCTCGCCTGTGTGAGTTCTTATATGGGTTTTCAGATTTCCACTTTTACTGAATGATTTCTCACACACTGTACACTGATGTTCTTTCTCTGATTTCTTATTTGATGTAGAATTCTTTTGCGAATCACTGTGGTTTGCCATTGCATTTGAGTTTTCAAAACTAATATGAGAGTTCTGCACAATTATCTCAAGATACTTAAATAACCTTATCAGAATAAAGTAATATCCTTGAAATGTTGATGATGTATTTCCCCTTCAGTGATAAATTACCAACATATTGTCTTTCCAATTTCAACTTTCTGAATTCAAGTAAAATATTTCTATCTATAAGATAACACAATGTTAAATTTTCTTCTAATTTTGCTAATTCATTAAAAAGAAAAATACAATTGAAGATACATCATTATGATTTTGAATATGAAACAAAATTTACTGTTTCATCATAATATCTTAAATTCTTAAAGTCTCTTTGACTATAAATTTAACAGCAAAATTAAACATTTACAATTTCTAGTCACAATGCAAACACCCTCCACATGCGCTCTCTTTTGACTATCATGTCTTATGAACTAAGAACACATAGATAATAAAACAATTATAATCATGGCCCAGATATATTAGGAGCTGCATTTTAACTTTTCATTCTCACTATTTTATGATCAAGAAACTGCACCAATTTCACTTTTTATTCATAAAGCAGCGTTACACAAAGTTCATCATAAGGAAATGTTCACTAAATCTTGACCTTTGTGATTTTATCCTTTTTGATCGGCTGTACATGTACTGATGTTTATATACCACATGCAAAGAGTTCATGTGCGGCGAATACAACATAATACTTTATCATTTGCAATCTCAAAAAAACATCGAATTGTACGTAAACATTTGAGAGAACACAGACCTGGGGTTGTCTTGATACAGAGGTTCACTGTATACGTGGATGACCTTGAGAGGAAAAACTCATGTCACTGACTCACTGTATTTATGGCACAGTTTGATGGTGGTTTTTAAAAAATAACCCAAGTTTATGAGCAGTTTCCTGTAAAGGCAGCAACGATAATCAGCAGAAAGTGTAAGTTATAATGAACTGAGGTCCCTGGGTTCTACTGTCAGGTAATGAACCGAGACGAGGGGGCCTTTCAACTCTCACGTAAAAACCCGATTATCGGCATCGGAAGTCTGTGCTGAGTGACCTGGACATTTGTTTTTGAAAATGGTGACAGAAGTTGCAGAAACTGTCAACAGTAAAGTTTGTTTTGTGTTGTGTATAGATGAACTAAATAAATAATGTATATATGTGTATTCCAACACGATGAACTCGTTCAAGGATAAAGGTTCTACTGTTTCTGTATTTTAGGGGTACTAGGGTACTATGTGGTGCGTTTTGGTCTGTTTTGGTTCTGTGGCTAACAAGCGTATAACGTTACGACTGAGCATTCGGAGAATCAAGCCGTCACAGACTCAGTGTTTGACTCATGGACTCTTCATGTCTGTCACGGAGAATCAAAAGCTTATTACAGAACATTGTATCTGGTGTTCTTTTATGGGAATTTCTTTCTCTAAAAGTGTTGCTTGCCCGTTATTCTATAAAGACATATTGTTATGGAGGTTTGCGTTGGCTTCTCCATGAATTATGTTAGAGAGGTTGTCTCTATAGAGAGGTAGAACTTTGTTTGAGGTCCAACTGGTCTAAATAAAGATATGGTCTCTTTAGGCTTATGAAGACTTTGTACTGTGAGATATTGTCTGTATTATAGAGGTGGTCTCTATAGAGAGGTGGCCGTTCTTACAGGTTCCACTGCAGCAGATCTATTACTGATAGAGCAGGACACAACAACAGGACTAATGGACGGCTGTTTTTCTTTCCTTGGTCAATAAAACATGGATCCGGAGAGAGGCAGCTAATGGGACAAGGATGGGAAAACACGGAGTCATCTCAATAATAAAGATTCATGCTT
>JAGTTF010004999.1:0-17010 GCA_019095985.1 Streblospio benedicti | reverse complement strand
TCCATAGAATTTTGCAATAATATTGAGATATTTCTCAGAAATTTGATTGCCGGTCGCCATATTGTCAATGTTAACATGCTATTCCCACAATGCTGTGCAATTTTCCTACGATATTGCGCATTTATTTGCACTGACTACGAGGTGTTGCTTACATTATTGTTGCACTTGACAAATAGCAACAGGTAAACAAAATGACGGTCACGAGGGGCAAAAACAGATGTCGAAGCTTGTATTTTTATATATTTGTGGATATATATTGCCGGTTTGACCCCAAATTTTTACTGGACCACCGGTTCGGTAGATTGTTTTTCTTACAGGTCCAACAGAATATTCACCGGACATTGTCCAACGGTGCGGTAGGTTTTTCGAACGCTGTTTGGAAACCTAAAATCAATTGTTTTCTACTGATACTTGTGCTTGTTTATCAACTTTGTCTTATAGAAAAAAACCAGCGCAATAAAATCCCCAGAATAAGCAAAATAAACCGTAAAAAAGCTTTGAACATTCACCACAGAGCCATTGACTATTACTGTAATATCTATTTTGTTACTCAACTGGTTAAAATTGTTTTAAAAAATGTGAAAAAGTAGTCTGGCTGAGTACAAGCATGATAACCATGGTATCACCCCTCTTCAAAGAGGGGTGAACCTGTACTTGTGGAACATGATAACCAATGAAACTACATGAAAAAGAATGGTAAAGACTAATACTCACATTTCTACGGTATATATAGACCACAGGCGTAGTGAACCCTGAGATTAATGAGTATACGGTGTGTTCCCTCAGTCCGTGCAGACCGGCGGTCACCAGCTGGTCAGTGAGGCCCCCAAACTGACCGCCTTCAGCCCCCCCACAGTGACCACCACCACCCACACGACATCGTCAAGGTAACCGGGTCGCCATGTTGGAAAGGTTATCAACTATTTAGGAGATCTATTAAAAATGGCAGTTATAATTATTGATAGGTATTTGATTGATGAGAAATATCACATTTTATAACCGATATTGGGCTACTTTTGTGGAAAATTGCTTTTATTTACTTGAAGCATTGTGGAATGCTACACATTTGAGGCCAACTTTAGTAAGAAGAGGTTTGATTTTGCAAATGATCCATTTGAATAGACCATTGTGTTTACATAAGTAAATGTAAATGTAAATGTGGTTGTTTATAGTCGCAATTCACTGTTATCGTGCTCTAGCGACTTTATATATTTACACCAGGTCATTGGCATCCTTTTCACACTATATCCTTCTCAACTCCCCGGGGAGCATACAGCACATCGCTACCATAGCGCAGACTTGCTAATCACTCACATTTGCGTTCACTCGCCTGACCTGTACCTATTTAACGTGTAGGTACCACGGAGCAGTGTGCAACCTGTTAGAGGTAGGTTTGCTCAACACCTACCATCAGACCCGACCGGGAATCGAACCCGCCTTCTAGTCACGAGTCCAACTCCCTATGTGTTATATGTGATGATAGCATAGTCATAATACAAGTGCATCATGTCAACACACGTGCATTATGTTAACACTAGTGCATCGTAGGTTCACACGATTACATTGTGATACCAAGAGTGCATTGTGGACTGACACGAGTGCGTTGTGTCCTGTGGGACCAGGTGGACAGCTCCCGACGAGGTGTCGTCGTGGTTACACAACATCTCGCCACTTCCACGACACGATCACGACTCGCAGAAATACAAGGCAATGTCTGGGGTGTATAAAGTTTGCTTGTTTTAAACATTTCAAAATCTTGAATGTTTAGAGTTGACAAGTTAGATGGGGACTGTTTGACAGTTAGTGAGGGCAGCTGGCATTCTTTTAAATCAATTTGAAATCCAAATCCAAATGTCATTGATTATCTACCATCAAGTGATGTTATCTTTTCAAAAAGATTGATTAGCTTGTGCGTAAGGCTATTCAAAGAAATTGGATATAGACATCTGAAGTATATGAATAAATCTACAATGTATGTGTTGTGTGTTTTGACACAGTAGTAATAGATGAATATTTCTAGCCCAATTTTGTTGCCATTGTACCGTTAATATATCTGCTAACCATACAGTTGGTGCGCAGTTACCATAGTAACCAGGCAGAGGTGGTTGCCATGGAGGCGACCTTTGAGGACCTGTGTTGCCGTGACAACCAGCCTCTGTCACCGAGCTCCAGACGAGCCTCGACGCTCAGTTCAGCGAGGCTGCCCGACTCGAGCCTCGATCACCAACTGGACGACTTGGAGGAACAGAGACAAAACCTGCAGGTCTGGGATGGATGCAAATGGGTTTTTTGCTTGACTGAGAAGGCTCAGGGCTGACTGCTGCGTTGTCGTGGATGTGCTTGTCTACATCTCCGCAGCAGGGAGTCACAGGTCGGTGAACATTGCAATTATTATTCTGATAACACGGATTCTGATTAAGATGAAGTAAGTAATTATTAACATTTGTGACTTTGAGACTGGGGCTTTGGATGGACATTTGTGACTCTCTGACTGGGGCTTTAAATGCACATTCTTGATTGTCAGACTGGGGCTTTAGGTGAACATTCTTGAGTATCAGACTGGGGCTTTAGATAAACATTCTTGAGTATCAGACTGGGGCTTTATGTTGATAAGCATTTCAAATGGTGAGACAGGGGCTTTACGATACACATATTTCATGTGATTAAATTAAATAATTGTGACATTTTGAGTACATTGTGGCTATTTTTTTATTCTTCTTTTATTGTAAAAATACAACAAAGTATTGAATGTACACCTGTCCTAGCATTGCAAATTTCATAAATATATCAATGTCTTGTATGTATTCCATCAATTGGCAAATATGTTGTTTGGAATTGTAAAATATTTGTAAATATAGGAGCCATTTATGCGAGATAGAATGAATATTGTTGTTTTAATGTTAGTCATTTGAATTACAAATACTGGCTGTCAAGTTTTAAAGTGGTTTAGTATTAAATGCATCTTATAGGATCATAGATCACACACATATGGATAATTGTGAATAACTTCATGCAGGATAGTGGAAGTAGCAGTGACTAATGTATTCATTATCCATTTTGGGCCAGTTGACCAGTGAGCTGACCGCTGCGTTGTCGTGGATGTGCTGGTCTACATCTCCGCAGCAGGGAGTCACAGGTCGATGAACATTGCAATTATTATTCTGAGAACATGGATTCTGATTAACCCTTTGCCGGTCGGAAAGGCATTTATGCCTTAATGCATGGCTTAAAATAAGCCTAAAACACACGTTCTTCAAACCCTCGTATCTATGAAAGTGTTTGCAACAAGCATCGTACAAGACCACGTGGTGAATCAAAATCGCCTACTCCATTCATTAGCCATCACCTTATTACGACATAAACCACTTTTTATCGTAAATAATATTTTTTTTCAAAGAAGACATACTTAGAGATGAAATACCAGTTTTCGGTACTCATCTTTGACCACTAAATCTAATTATTTGTCGTCAGAAACCCCCATCGGCTTTGGTGTCAAAAGAGTGGCCATCCATTTTCCTATCTGTTTGTAAACATCTCATTAGCATGCGGTGAACCCTGACCTCACAAAAATAATTTATTCCTTCATTATATTTCGTGTATTTACGACCATTTCGAGGCTGTAGCCTCTGCCAACAGCGTTTAACAAGCATAGCAGCATTGCAGAACACGCATGCTGGGGCAAGGCTACTGTTTCAGCCAATCAGAAGCATTTCCGATGACGAAATAACAGCCAATTCATGTAAGTAAGCGAAAAGGAGCATGGACTGAAAATATTTCTCTGTAAAATGTCGATTTTAACTATAATGATGAAATGGAAGCATTTATTAAGTCCACCAGTGTTTGGCGGATACGATATAGAATACACCGGTAAAGTTTCTGAAATGTTCGATTAGTCTACATGTAGCAATAGCGGGAGATTTGGCAGCAAGTACACCAGCACTCTACAATAGACACGCCGGCAAAGCAACAGGACTGAAATCGCTCATTTTGTGAATGAAACGTATGTCCAATATTGATATTAACAATTTCACAGCATGTAGAATGCTCTTCTGCAGAGAATGGTAGGTTACATGTCACAAAACACCTTGCTGTCATACCATAACATGGGGTCACCTGGGCCTGTCAAATGTCTATGTTTTGAATCGAGAGATGAAACTTCGGGTGGCTTCTATGGCCATTTCTTTAAAAATGCAACATATTATGAGCTCTAAGTGTGAAAATAAGAATCTGCATCGCATGTCATGTCTCCTGTGTAAGTATTATAATATTTGGACTCTTCAGTATACCTGTAGAACTCGCAGTATTTACGACAATAAAATCTTAAAATCAATGACATTGTGTGATGTGAATGTACGTCATACGTCCAAAATACGGCGACCGTCAAAGAGTTAAGATGAAGGAAGTAATTATTAAGTATGTAATTATTAACATTTGTGACTGTGAGACTGGGGCTTTACATGAACATTTTTTAATGTCTGACAGGGGCTTTAGGTTAATATTTGTGCCTGTGAGACTGGGGCTTAAAATGCACATTTGTGACTGTCAGACTGGGGCTTTAGATGAACATTTTTTAATGTCTGACGGGGGCTTTAGGTTAATATTTGTGACTGTGAGACTGGGGCTTTATGTTGATAAGCATTTAAGATGGTGAGACTCATATAAAAAAGCCCCGATTGGGTTGGTTAAGACTATACACACGAGATCTGTAATGAACTCAACTCAGAATCCAGCACGAAATTCGAACGAAATTCAGCCAAATGCACCGATGACCCTGTTTTGTAATGTTTTGAAAGACTATACACACGAGATCTGTAATGAACTCATGAGGATACAAGCTGTCATTATCCCGCTGAACGTTGCCACTTGAAATCCGGTGGTCTGTCTGCGAATGTACGTTTATCGAAACGGGAATAGTTCAATATTTAAGGTTGTGGAGCTTATAAAACTGCGTAATCCTTCTTACACCTATGTAAAATTTACTACTGAATCCGATTCAATGCATAATAGATGTTTACTTACAACATTTCTGAGTGAAAACGTTTTAAAACATTGGTTGTTTATTCCCAGGATCGGCAAGATATCTGCGTAGTTGACACCACATTTTATTGGTTTTCAAAGAAACACACGGTATAGGCGCTCCTAATCCAAATCTATCCTAATCCTCTTCCATGTACGATTCTAGCTAGCGGTGCCGGCGGTGGCAGTTTGAGGTGACGACGCCGCAGGTGGCCTTTTCAACATCACCGCTTCTCCCAGGCTGGCGAGTAATGCATGGTACATATAGCACATTGTTCTAGTCAATAGTTTGAAAACTCTATGTTAGGACAGCAGCTATAAAGTACCTCTCTTCCCATCCCAGGCAGCTTGGGATGATGGTTTCATTCTGGTCTCACAACCTTGAGGTCATGAGTTTAAGGCATTTTAGCACTGGCAAATTATTTACCAGCAATACTGTAAAATAAAACCAAAAATGGCTATTACATATCTTAACTGCCTTCCACAGGTCTTTGGCATGTTATCATATAAATGTATTATGGGTGATCTTATATTCTTACTTCACCTAGTAAATGTATGCAATTTTAAAAGAAAATGAGTGAAAGTTCATATATAGATTTGGAAATGATATAACATGAAAAATTAGCAAAATAAATGAAGATGCTGGTTGTGGTGTTTTTTAATGCAGAATCATGCTTAATTCAAACTTGTGAACAGATTTAACACTTGCTTTGGTTTCATTACTTGCAGCCACCAGGTCACAATATTGTGACCATAGAGCTGAAAAAACTCCCTTTATCGACTGCTTCATGTAAAAATACTCACATATCTATTTCACACTTTGTGTATCAACACACACTCATGACCAGAAGGTCATAGGTTCAATTCCTGGTTGGGTCTGGTGGTGGGTGTTGAGCAATCTCACACCTAGACAGTTGCACACTGCTCCGTGGTACCTACACGTTAAATAGGTACAGGTCAGGCGAGTGAACGCTAATGTGATTGATGAACACTTGTGCACTACAACAGCAAATCCTGTGTGTAACGATGTACTGTACCGTCTATTCATGTATAAAGGCCCCTGGGCCTAACATCGGACATTGGTTCGGATATGACCCCATGGGCCTTTAACTGAACTGAATTTTTTTTCCACCAACAAAGCTGACTTTATTTTGACATGATAATTTCACTGAAAGTAACTTTGCGGGGCGTATATGTCATTACATATGGTTTACTGTGAAAGAAAGTTCCATCACGTGTGTACATCTGCTTTCTTCATCGCCAAGTCGTGCATATTTTGCCGTGATTCTGGGTATCAAATCGATTGAACATCGCATTTGTTGATTGTCATTTTCAAATATAGCGATGTATAATCCATTAGTAACGTTATTCAACAAATCTATTTCGAATGCTTGTCAGAAAATAGAAATAACTTACTTATTTTGATGTGAAAAATATACACACAAGCATGTTTCCGTGCGTCAGTGCGCATGCTCAGTAGTTCAAATGTCCTGCCCGCGCAAGCAAAAATGAAATTAAGTTTGCACCCATAGTTAATGCATCTTATTGTGTGACGTGGTCGTTCTATTAAAGCTCCTACGACATGCGGACCATTAAAAGATGAAAAGATGCTTCTTCCCCGGCTGATTTGAGATTGAAATGAAAATGTTTTCATTACACTATCGAGTTATGAAATGCAATAAAACAATAGAGAATACTAAGATATTATTCATACAATAGACGTAACGCCAACAACTACAGATTGTATTAACACGCAAGCTTGGTGTACACCTTAAATCTTCATGGCACTCATCATCGCCCTGATAGATCTAGAAAGATATACCATACGAGTCCGTGATTGGTCAAATTCTGGTGCACTTCAGCCTACTTTTGGCTGGTTTCATGTCGAATTATGCAAAACTGATTAGCAAATTTGATGGTGAAATGACTAATAGTATCCCTGGCATGGATGGGGCGGCGGCCATTAAAGATGTCCTCCATGTTTTGGTAAACGGCACAACGACGTCACAGTATCCGCCGGTTTTGATGCCAAATCATGCACCGACGGGGATATCGAATCGATATTATGGTTTCAAACAGTTATATAAAACATTGAAGACATATTGAATGTACATGTCAATGTTTTACAGTTTATCACCTGTATAGCGAATGTTGTACATTGTGCTTTAGGTGGAGTGTAAAAGAGATTCCCATAAAGGTAAAACTGACCCAATTTCTCCAATCTCACATATTACATAAGTGATGTTTTATTTTATGTAAAAGGTTCATGCGTTTTCCAGTTTCCAGTGTAAATAGATTTACCGTAGAAATGCGAGTATTAGTCCAGTTGGTTTATCCAAAAATCATCCTAAATCATAGAGGTAGACTTACAATCCCGTCCAAACATTAGCATGGTCATGATGGGGGATAATGAAGCCACCATGTGAGGAGTCGTCCGAGTCTCTGTGGTAGGTCATACAAATAAGTAATAAAATAACACACCGGCAGTACTACCATGAACAAACCTAACCAAGATTCGAGTACAAAAGTGTCGCCTTTTCTATAAATCACATGCACGGATGTTTATGTTTTGGGTGATTTTCAAGCATTTTATTAAAATTTTTACTAAAATTCTTCATTTTGATGGCCAAAGATGGGACATCGACTTATAGTTGAGATATAGACAAAACCGGGTGAGTCTGTGATATGAATTATGTTATCAGGTGAGTTCTTGTGGCGTATCACGGCGAGCCTGATGCGCCACAAGAACGAATCCTTATAAAATAATTCATGTTGCACAATGAGCCCAGTTTTGTATTTATCATTCTTTTCTAAACAATTACAAAATTGTTTTAGCCTGATGCGCCACAAAAGAATGGTAGAACCACGGAGCAGTGTGCAATCTGTTAAAATAATTTTGCTCAACACCTACCATCAGACCCAGTTTTGAATTTATCAACCTTTTCGACCTTCTACAAAAGTCCAACTCCCTATGTGTTATATGTGATGATAGCATAGTCATAATACAAGTGCATCATGTCAACACACGTGCATTATGTTAACACTAGTGCATCGTAGGTTCACACGATTACATTGTGATACCAAGAGTGCATTGTGGACTGACACGAATGAAACTACATGTCCTGTGGGACCAGGTGGACAGCTCCCGACGAGGTGTCGTATGTGGTTACACAACATCTCGCCACTTCCACGACACGATCACGACTCGCAGAAATACAAGGCAATGTCTGGGGTGTATAAAGTTTGCTTGTTTTAAACATTTCAAAATCTTGAATGTTTAGAGTTGACAAGTTAGATGGGGACTGTTTGACAGTTAGTGAGGGCAGCTGGCATTCTTTTAAATCAATTTGAAATCCAAATCCAAATGTCATTGATTATCTACCATCAAGTGATGTTATCTTTTCAAAAAGATTGATTAGCTTGTGCGTAAGGCTATTCAAAGAAATTGGATATAGACATCTGAAGTATATGAATAAATCTACAATGTATGTGTTGTGTGTTTTGACACAGTAGTAATAGATGAATATTTCTAGCCCAATTTTGTTGCCATTGTACCGTTAATATATCTGCTAACCATACAGTTGGTGCGCAGTTACCATAGTAACCAGGCAGAGGTGGTTTCCATGGAGGCGACCTTTGAGGACCTCTGTTGCCGTGTTGCCGTGACAACCAGCCTCTGTCACCGAGCTCCAGACGAGCCTCGACGCTCAGTTCAGCGAGGCTGCCCGACTCGAGCCTCGATCACCAACTGGACGACTTGGAGGAACAGAGACAAAACCTGCAGGTCTGGGATGGATGCAAATGGGTTTTTTGCTTGACTGAGAAGGCTCAGGGCTTATCACAAATTATCACAACAGGGCCTGTGATGGTCCAATCCACGTGCCCTGATCTCATTTTTATGTGCCCTGAAAATTTTTAGCTAGACTGCAGATGGCAAAATAAAAGAATTAAAAACAAAAATAGTTCTACTATCAGATCAACATGAAACTGTACTTTTTTATGGCGTGTCCCAGTGTTCGCTCTGGGCCGCGATTTTGCGACTTTTTCCACATGAAAATGCTGCTTGTCGCATTTCTAGACTATGGCCGCGACGTCTGTGTCGCAGTTTATTTGGTTTATTATCAGACTTCAAAATAAAATGAAATAGTTCTAATATACATTCGAATCGTTCACAGGCGCGGCCATGTTTGTTTACATACGAAACCCCAATCGTAGAGCTGCAACCGGCACAAATCGCTGTGAAACGCATTCGATTTAGGCTACAATGCAACCAGCCTCTATATGGATAGTGCCTTTATAAATCTAACATTACGCTGCTTGCTTGATCGAGGCTGTGACCTGATTTCGACCAATGAAATCAGTCATTTGTCGATGCCGGTAAGGAACTGTCATGGCGATAAGTAGAGGCACATTTTTGTTCTGAAATCTCAATATTATGCGTCTCCCGTGCCTCATCTAATTATATCTTGTATTCCGGATAACAAGAAAAGCGATTGGTAAACTGCTGATCAAATGTGGACGTCGGAGAATTAATATTGCTTACGAAACGATTCACTTTTCCATCGTACTTAGCGAAGATGAAAGATGAGTGGCTGACAGTTACTATTTGCTGGAGTTTATGGAGCAAAATATTTTGAGTAAATGTGTATTATTTTAAGAATACATGTATGATGATTTAGACTGTGTTTGGTTTGAAGCCGAAACCAAATGTTGCCATGATTAGTAGAAGCTCTGATAGTACGCACTTTAAAATCTGGTGCTGGCTGTCAAATTCGAATCAGCATATACATAAAGCACCGGCTTGGTGTCCACATAAGAAGTGTGACTGTGTGTGAGTTGCTCTTTGAACAGAAATAAAAATAGCTTATTACCGAGTGACACCCCACCACACTCCTGCTTACTATATCATATGTCTGTAGTATCTTGAACTAATTATTGACATATCACAATATATGAGTAACACAGTATAGTTACTAAAAAATAACTAGATCTATAGTTTTGTCTATAGATTGCGCTTTGGAGCCATGTGGCTGGGTTTCATAATAATTGGCAATTTTTATTCATATACATGGCCGTATCAGCCGGGCGGCCAGGGGGACCATGCCCCCCCCCGCCAGGGTGGGTCCCAGAGTGACTGCATGCATTATGTGCAACCCCCGCCCCCCATTTGAGATGGTAAAAAAAAACATAATATACATTTTACATGCTTCCAATTAGTTTTTTAAATATATATGTCATTATGTCTCAATTTCTCAAAAGATTGCCACATTATGTCTCGTTTTTTTCTCATTTGTCTCAAATTTATAAATTGGGTGAGACAGTGTCTCACTTTGACAAAATCCCAGAGCGAACACTGGTGTCCATCAGGGCACAGGAGTCTAAGATTTGTTGTGCCCTGAGTTAGATTTTATGTGATTTTGACGCTTTGCATAATTTAACCTGACGTTTTTCCCCTACAGAGCTGCCTGGATAAGAACGAAGCCTGGCTGAAGCAAGTGCGAGAAAAACTGACCGCCACTGATGACCTGACAGGCTCCGATGGTTAAACGAATGACCACAGCAAAGGTCAGACATCTACAGCTGTACCTATTTATTTTGAAGGGGAAAAATAAAAGTTTGAGTCATCAGAAACTATGAGCAATATTACAATCACTTATAGTTTAATATAGTGTGGTGAACTGAAATGATTATTAGCTTGAGTTATTCATTTAAAGTTTCGTAATGCTATTTTTGGTAGATGAGTAACACATAATATGGACATGTGTATACCCCTTGATAACTTCATTTCATTGTAAATACCTCATCAATAAGTGTAACGCTAAACATCTGGACATAATTCTTGTATCTGTTGATCGCATGGGCCCCGGCATCATGGGAGGTAGTGTGGTATGTATACCACTATGAATTACAAACACTTTACCATACATATTACAACGATTATATAGTAGTAGTACTTGTTTACGAAATTTGCAGACAAAGTCAAACTGTTTTTTTCTGAAATAAGGCTCCTACAGGAGCCCACGGCACTGAAGGGGGTATTTAGAGTGGGCTCCTGTAGGAGCCCACTGCATCGAGAGGGTTAATATTTACTGAGTTCAAACTTGATTTCCATGTCACAACGTATTTGAAATAGCCGCACATTTTAACAAGTCAAGTTTACAGCAGAAAGTTCTACTATGTAAATGAAAATGAACATAAATCCTCGACAAATTATTACCCAGCAGCACTTCTCTGTGTAATGATATGCATCAGATATTGAAACCAGTCACTTAGCTTCACTAGCCTACCTACCTGTAGTTACTTGATCAAATCTACATGTAATAATGTGACCAGATTTCTGAGCGGCGATGGGTTGTATTTTTTCCCCTGCAGGAGCATGTGTGTGATCCGGACACCTCCAACTCACACTGGACCGTCAGGGGATGTAAGTACCCACAACTACCTGCTACAGCAGGAAAATGTTTGAGTAAATCTCACTGTTGTATATGGCATAAAGGTACTGTTGTTTCACAGCAAAGCATGTCATGATGATAAGAAACTGTTGTATTAGAAAGTATTACCGCATCAATATAATCTCAAGTAATAATAATAACATGTCAATAAAATCATTTTTTGCAAAAATCTCTGCCCACTAAAAATGTGGTTGTGATGTAGGGACATGTTATCTTGATGCTAGTTTTATATCCCTACAACCACATTGTGAACATATAGCAGCTGGTTATCTCGAATATATTTGGCTACCTAGAATATTTCACTGTTATATCTACAGATTTTTGATAACGAGTATCTACTGTATGTGTGTTGGGATCAAGAATGTGTTATCTTAATCATAAAACATTATCCATCTAACACTCCCCTCCATTGCAGCCTCCTCTGCCATTCAACTCGTGCAGTGAGTTCCGTTCTCCATCAGAACGTGAGCGTTGCCCTGACAACCGGGGTCCTGGGTGACAGCCTCGACACACGCTACTCTCTCACTGTTGCAGCCTTTATCTAGAGGACGACACTGGGCAGCGAGGAGAACCCAGGTGTGGCAATAGTGCTTAATAGAGTGGAGATTTTTGAACGTTTATTGTCATTTTTCAAATTTTCATATACATTTGCTCCAGATTCCTAAACAAGCCTAGTCACTTTTTTTTTCATATTTATATTATTGCAACACTACCACTCACATTTCAACAAAAAACTTGACGTTGTGGCTCCCTTCACGGGGCCTTCGACTGAAGTGACACAGTTGGTTTATTAGTCACTGGCGCCGATTCCAACAGGTGGCGTTCCTGTCGGACAGCAGATGGAGGAAAGTCCAACTTTGTGGAAGAATAGGAGTAAAACTTTGCATTATGCATATTCATGTAGAGCCAAGAGCAAATATCTAAAATTACTGTGAATTATTGTTACTTACATTATTGGGCGGGGGGGGGGGGTGCTCTGTATGTCTTAACAATTATATTTGCAAAGGGAAATACAAAGGTTGGGGCGGGTATCCCCAAATTTTTTTTGAAAATGTGATGCATTCTTTTGCAATCCAGTGTATAATTTACAGCAAAATTGGGTAATTGAAATAGTTTTCTTTTTTTCAAATGTCCAACAAGATTCATTTCATCACTTTCAAAACTGTGTACTATGTAACATAGTTCAAAATGAAAAATGGTTTGAAAATAAAATTGAGTTTTCCTTACCTTGAACTTTTGCCAGTCACGACCATGGTGAAGCCCTTGTATTAATCAAATATGTCCTGCCTGACCAAGTTATTTAACTTTTATGTGCATTTTAACTTTCCATTCACCCTTTTAAACAGAACTTGAATGGAGTTTGTCATTTGGCCATCTCAATGGATTGATTTCATCAATCCAGTTATAAAAGACCATTTCAATCACATTTTGATTCCATGTCACAACGTATTTGAAATAGCCGCACATTTTAACAAGTCAAGTTTACAGCAGAAAGTTCTACTATGTAAATGAAAATGAACATAAATCCTCGACAAATTATTACCCAGCAGCACTTCTCTGTGTAATGATATGCATCAGATATTGAAACCAGTCACTTAGCTTCACTAGCCTACCTACCTGTAGTTAAATGATCAAATCTACATGTAATAATGTGACCAGATTTCTGAGCGGCGATGGTTGTATTTTTTCCCCTGCAGGAGCATGTGTGTGATCCGGACACCTCCAACTCACACTGGACCGTCAGGGGATGTAATGTACCCACAACTACCTGCTACAGCAGGAAAATGTTTGAGTAAATCTCACTGTTGTATATGGCATAAAGGTACTGTTGTTTCACAGCAAAGCATGTCATGATGATAAGAAACTGTTGTATTAGAAAGTATTACCGCATCAATATAATCTCAAGTAATAATAATAACATGTCAATAAAATCATTTTTTGCAAAAATCTCTGCCCACTAAAAATGCGGTTGTGATGTAGGGACATGTTATCTTGATGCTAGTTTTATATCCCTACAACCACATTGTAAACATATAGCAGCTGGTTATCTCGAATATATTTGGCTACCTAGAATATTTCACTGTTATATCTACAGATTTTTGATAACGAGTATCTACTGTATGTGTGTTGGGATCAAGAATGTGTTATCTTAATCATAAAACATTATCCATCTAACACTCCCCTCCATTGCAGCCTCCTCTGCCATTCGACTCATGCAGTGAGTTCCGTTCTCCATCAGAACGTGAGCGTTGCCCTGACAACCGGGGTACTGGGTGACAGCCTCGACACACGCTACTCTCTCACTGTTGCAGCCTTTATCTAGAGGACGACACTGGGCAGCGAGGAGAACCCAGGTGTGGCAATAGTGCTTAATAGAGTGGAGATTTTTGAACGTTTATTGTCATTTTTCAAATTTTCATATACATTTGCTCCAGATTCCTAAACAAGCATAGTCACTTTTTTTTCATATTTATATTATTGCAACACTACCACTCACTTTTCAACAAAAAACTTGACGTTGCGGCTCCCTTCACGGGGCCTTCGACTGAAGTGACACAGTTGGTTTATTAGTCACTGGCGCCGATTCCAACAGGTGGCGTTCCTGTCGGACAGCAGATGGAGGAAAGTCCAACTTTGTGGAAGAATAGGAGTAAAACTTTAGCATTATGCATATTCATGTAGAGCCAAGAGCAAATATCTAAAATTACTGTGAATTATTGTCTTGGAGATGCATAGGCAGATCCAGGTTTTTGGAAAAGGGGGGTGCACTTCAGGATTTCATCAAAAACCCTATACGAAAATGAAGTATTTTGGTGGGAAAAGGTGGGCGCGTGCCCCCGCGCCCCCCCTGGATTTGCCTATGAGATGCAAAGTTTCATTAGCTGTTGGATCCTTTCTAAATTTGTTTACCAAGCTCATTCTCTCTGAAATGATGCTCTCTAAAAAGCCCATTGATGTGGTCCTGCTGTATGACGTTTCCAGGTGGCGACATCGTGAGCTGACATCTCCGTGGCAACCATTCACTCTGGCACTCATCGACCGCCATTTCAGCTCGGCTGTGGAGGGTCGACAGATGATCACCTCAAGTGAGTGATGTCTTAACAATTATATTAGTCAGGGAGCTACACTAGGTTCCTGCGCACCCCCGCCAAGTTTTTTAGATAGCTTATGGAGTATCTTTTGAGGATCAATGGAGCTTCCCATGAATTTCCTTTGACAAGGACATTCTACGTGATGTTTTTCAAAATGGCCGCCGTCTGTATGCCCAAAACAAATACAAATACAAAGGACTCAAAAGGTCTTTGCGTAATATGTCCACAAGGATAAATCCATCATTTCTCTTTTCCTTGACAAAGGCATAGTAACGTCCCTGTATGAAGCAGCCGTCTCTGCTGGTAGTTGACACATGTTTTCCTTTCTCACCCTTTTTATGATTTCCCATCTCACTCAGTCGTTTTGCAACCTGAGCAATTAGATTTTTGCTTGCACGTACCATTTGGTGGTGGTGGTGGGAGTTGTCATGGTTTGTACAGGACTTGTGATGCTAGAGAGGCTTTCATCACTGTCACTGGAACTAGTGGATTCCTTACCTTGCAATTGAACATTTTCTCTGTAGACAAATTGGGATGTGACGTAATGGAAGTGGTGGTCTCGGTGACCCTGGGAGTTGGCATACTTTGTACAGGACTCGTGATGCTAGAGAGGCTTTCATCACTGTCACTAGAACTAGTCCATTCCTTACCTTGCAATTAAACATTTTGGGAAACCTGAAGTACTGGAAGTGGTGGTCTTGGTGACCCTGGGAGTTGTCACACTTTGCACAGGACACGTTGTAAAGGGTTGAGCCACTTTACATTGGCATAACTTTGGGTTCTTGGTTGGGGCGCCACCCTCCTCTGATTAAGGCTCACAGGAGGTACTGGCCATGGCTGATAGCGTCTCCCTCACGGTCGGGTTGGTCTGACGACAGAGGAGCAGCCTCGCTGATGTCCATTGGCTCCTCTTCCCACGAGTACCTTCCCTCTGGATCCGCCCATTCATCTGATGCCACACGCATGGCGTCATCCAGCATCACAAGTTGAGGATCGTGACTGAAGACCCTGTCTTTGATCTTCCCGCTGAGTAGAGCACCCATGTACCTGTCGGTCACGCTTTCCTCCGTGTTTCCGTCTCGCGGTTGCTGATGCGCGAGATCAGCTGCCTTGGTGAATCTGCGGTTGAAGCGAGGCACATCTTCTCGTTGGGTTTGCTTCGTCGCTCGCAGCTCTTCCTTCAAAACATTCGCCTCGTCCGGGCCAAGAAACGCTTGCTGTATGTGGCCACGTAACCCAGCATGAGTTACGACCACCGGAGGTACTGCTGCTGCCTGCCGTCTCTCGAATTATTCCACCTCCTCAAGGAGATCTTCTAGTGCCGTCCGCTGAACCAGCTTCCGGAGATACTGGTCGACGTCTCTTCCTGCCGGCACCTGGAAGACTGCAGATTTTTGAGTGCAGCCAGCCATTTTGTTTTCACCTCTCGGAACTTGATCCGTCACACGAGCCGAACAGTTTCCTTTTGCTTGTTGACCCAAGTGTCGAGTGTCCTCTCTCCGAGTTTAGCAGCAGCTTGTTGTTGGTTTTGTTGCTGTTGCTGTTGAATGACCGCCAGCTGCTGCTGATGCTGGTCCAATATGGCTTGCACATTAGGATCCATCACTGTGGTAAATGTATCCTCATGTCCTTATTATAATCCTTCATGGGCCCCACGAACATATTTGAACTTGGGCGCCAAATTGTAAAGGGTTGAGCCACTTTACATTGGCATATCTTTGGAGTTTACACACATTGTCACACGCCATTTGACACACGTTTGTTTTAAAAGTAGACAGTTTAGAAATATGTTGTTAGATGTGATTGTCAACGCACATGATTCTCATTGGTACTGCACGTATTATGTGGATTGTTTAAATGTTGATATGACTTCCTTTTAGATCTTGCACAATGAGCAAGTTTTTATAAATTCCTTTTTAGATCTTGCACAATGGGCAAGTTTTGTTGTATTTTTCTATAGTGGAATGTTTTATCGAACATCTTCATCATCTCACTTAAGACTGTGAATCCTCGATTTTTCTGTTCAGTATTACGGATTTTTTAGTCTCAAAATCAATCCATGAAGCCTGTCTGCATTGCTGCGATGTGACCAGATTCTAGCAGCTGAGTCTGCCTATCTCCTTGCCTACTAGGGACATTGATAGACAGTCACTTCACTTGGTGTTGTCATTCGCCAGTGTACCCGCCCGGTATGTCGCTCTTGTCAAGCTGATAGCCCGCTGCCTTCCTAGAATGCAGGTCGTAATGATCCTGGGGTGCTGGCAGATGATGGATAGAGGCCCGCGTGTGTTGGACGCCTGTGTTTGGCCGGCAGTGTTGTACTTACCGAGTGTTAGAAAGATGGGATTTTATACTCTTTCAAAACAAAAAAAGAATCAAAACAAAAAAGATGAAAATGACCCTGCTCACTCTACGGTGGCTACATCATTGTGTACTTTATGTTACTAATT